>JARJHM010000569.1:0-213091 GCA_033356055.1 Carex pumila | reverse complement strand
CCAAAATATATGTTGTGTTTGAAATTCATCTTGGAAATTCCGTAAACTGTGTTTCAGGTTGATTAATTGTTGTCGAGTAGTGGCATTCTGTTATTTATGATTATATGTATCGGTTTGCATTGTTTATTGTTTGGGTTTCATTTTTTGAATATAGAGTTTGATTGCAAGTCCAATAGTCTGAACTGTGGCAAATTCGCACTGAGAATTTATTCTCACCCCCACCTTCGGATTATTTTTACAGGTACGGGTGCGATTGATTCCGGAGAGGCACGCAAGTAGTAGGCCTTACAGTTTACCATTTACTTGACCCTAGTTATGTTTTGTTGTGTAGTTTAGGTAGGCTTCGTGGTTGATATCTGAATGAGATACTTTTGTTGTATTATATTCTGACCAGACTGTGTACTCTAATTATATATATTAAAAACTTGTTTTATATTTTTGTTATTTTGGTTGAATTGTTAATTGCCTTGTAAGCATACATGGCATTGTATGCTTACGGCGGGAGACTGTTATGACCCGTGGCCGCGGGGTGTGACACTTTTGATGATGATGATTCGGATGAAGAATGGAATGCAGATATGGATGAAGCGGAGGCTAAAATGAATGACCGAGAAATATTGAAGGATTGGCACAACTCAATCTCATTCCTCAATCGAGGACCTAAGCATCCATGTTCCTCATTCCACGATGAATTGCCAATGCCATACGCGGATCGTGCATTTTTTGCAAACCCTCCCAGGTTAGATGAAAAATTTGCTGAAGGTCAAATGTTTGAATCCAAAGCCAAACTAATATCAAAACTTGCTGATTTTCACCTACCAAGAAACACAGAGTTAGATGTGCTAAACAGCAACAGAACAAAGTATAGAGTTAAATGTAAATCTTCTAAATGCAAATGGAAGCTGTATGCAATTATAGTACCAACAGGTGCATGGACAATTTCCACCAACCTGTTTATCCACACATGTTTTGGCAGTGCTGAAAGGTTGGATAGTCATTAAATGACTTCTAGAGTAATTGCTAATATTATTAAACTGGCTTTGAAAGATGATCTGGAGTTAAGCATTAAAATGGTCAAGCATCTGGTTAAAGTTAAATTTGGGATAGTAGTGCCCTCGTATAACAAATTGTGGAGAGGTAGAGAACTTGTAATTGCGGACTTGTTTGGGAGTTGGGAGAAGTCTTACGATGTGCTGCCATCATTTTTGGCTGCCATTAAAGCGTCTAATCCAGGTACACAGTACCTACTAGAAAGTGAACCATCAACCAAGTTTAATATCAATATTTTCAACCAGGTTGCATAGGCATTTGGGCCATGCATTGAGGCATGGCCTCATCTTCGACCTATTATCAGTGTTGATGCTGGGTTCTTATCCGGAAGGTATAAGGGTAAACTTTTTATGGCTTGTGCTTACGATGCAGAGCAACAACTTTTGCCACTTGCATTTTTAATTTGTGAAAAAGAGTCTATAGAAAATTGGGGTTGGTTTATGAATTGGTTGCGTATTAATGTTGTCGGACCAGGAAAAATATGTGTCATCTCGAACCAGCATCTTGGTATACGAGGCTCCTAATCTGGGATGGTGTGAGGAATAAGGTGAAGCTGTACACCGACTGTGTTTACAGCATATTTGTGAAACTCTTTGGAAAAGATACCCTCAAAAGTGGATCAAAACAATATTCAAGAAATTTGTTGAGAAGAAAAAAATCTGGAGATTTGAAGAGGGAATGGATTTGATTAAGCAAAGAGATGCAGCTGTACATGACTACATTATGAAATTTAGTAAACGGCTCCGCAACTCTGATGCAGAGCCAAAGGCTCTGCATAAGTGGGCACAAGTGCATGATGGATTCCTCAATCGGTGAGTTATAATGACAAGTAATGGCTCTGAGGTACTAAACAGTGTATTTAGGATTACTAGGTAACTACCTGTGTGTGCAATTGTTGATAAGACCTTTTATAAGTGCGTCGACTGGTTTGTAAATAGGCAGGAGGCCGCGATTGGATGGGAGGCAACGGGATTGGATTTTTCAATGAACATTACACAAGTTTTACATCGTCGTAATGAGAAAGCAAGAAAACATAATGTAAGACCGATGTATTATGGCCATAACAACTATGAGATTATTGATAAAGATGGACTTCACGAGATAGTAAGTTATTTATATGAAAAATCTAATTATTTACTTTCACGTAATACATTTGATGTAAATAATTTTTTTTAATTGAAGGGTGTTCGAGGCGAAGTGAAGTACAATGTTACCTTCCCTCCGGAAGGAATGCCTATATGTTTGTGTCAGAGACCTCAATTAACAGGAATCCCATGTAACCATATTCTTGCAGTTTGTTTCGTGAGAAGGCTAAATCCTAACGACTATGTCAGCCCATATTATAGCTTACAAAATTATATAAACACATGGTCTGGTCGTTTCAATGGATTTGGAAATAAACGAGATTGGTCATTGTATAATGGCCCCATTATAAGGCCAGATCCGGATAAAGTAAATAAGGGTAGAAGAAAACACAAGCGAATTAAAATGGCTATGGACAAAATGGAGGCCCCTGTGAAGAGGCGTAATCAAGCGTCAACTTCAGCAAGGCATTCGGGTATAACAATTTTAAAATTTAAAAGACAATTCGTTTGCATAATTATCATTTTATTTGAACTAATTTGTACTCATTTGTAACAGGTGCATCGACTCGATAAACTCCTAGGAATTTCTAAGTTTACAAATTATATTATATCATGTTATGACATGCATTAATGTTTCTTATTTAGATATTTTTATTGTATTATAAGAATTGGCTGTGTTGACATTGTATCGTATTATTAGGGATGTATCTTATTTAGACATTTTTATTGTATCAAGAATTGGCTGTGTTGACATTTCTATGGCAGCAGCATTTTTCTGCACACCTGAACTTTAAAGATTAATTCCCGCCAATTGGCTACACCAAAATTTTGTATTCTTTATATGAAAATTTCTCTTAAGTCATGATCTATATGCATGTAAAACAGTTTTGTAAAACTCGGTCCAGAGCTATGTAAAATATGTGTTTTTGTACAGGAGAATCTGCTGGTATTGAGGCAGCAGCATTTTTCTGCACACCTGAATTTTAAAGATTAATTCCCGCCAATTGGCTACACCAAATTTTGTGTTCTTTACATGAAAATTTCCCTTAAGTCATGATCTATATGCATGTAAAATAGTTTTGTAAAAATCGGTCTAGAGCTATGTGAAATATGTGTTTTTGTATAGGAGAATCTGCTGGTATTGAGGCAGCAGCATTTTTCATGGTACAAACATTCAAATAAGCATATTTTAAAGGATAATTAAAGTTAGTCTAATTAAAGTTACAATAGTCCATTAAACATAAATTTAAAGTCAACCTAACATTAACCTTACATTGATGGATCCAATATAATTACTCTTCAGGTATCTCTGCAAAAAAAATTTTAAATGTATCATGCATTATGCAATAAATGATGGATCCAATCAAAAAATTAAAATGTATCATGTTTAATAGAGACACTTACACAGTCGAAACATGTTAATTTCTTCATCGGCGCACACGCGGTGGTCTAAGGGCACCAGTCCCGGGAGTGTATGGGTCAGTAGGCTGCTTTGTACGGTCTCCAACAGGTGGATCCCAGTAGGATGGAACATAATCTGCTGTAAGATTTCCAGCATCTGCAGTGGAAGGAGCATAACCTGAAGTGGATGGTCCCATCATACTAAAGCCTCCCGCTAGTTCATCGATCATGAACTGAGAAATCTGTCCATGCTGTGTGGCGCTCATGAAGTTGTCCCACGTCGAGGGAGGCTCTGGAGCTGAAGGGCGATGGTAATGCTGATCAGGGACATCATCATTCAAATTGATCATGTCCAAGTCCGTAGAGATCTCAGCACTTTCGAGTATGCCTCGGAAGATGTGAATATGATCAATATCCTCCATAATGGCACGGGCATTCTCGAGTATCAGCTTGCCATATGCCATTTGTCCCGAGATCTTCACCATATCTATTGCCTGCATAGTGAATTGTATCTCTCGAGAAATCTGCATAACACATTTCGAACTGTGACATATTGCACATTATTATTGAAAAATCTAATTTGATTGAAAAAATAAATAATGTACGAACCACACGAGAATGCCTATGACCATGAGGAACATACGCCATTGTTGCAACATCTTCTGTCCGCGGGGGAGGCTGACATCATAGAGCTTCCAGATTGTTATCTGATAGATACACTGATCTCATACCACGCGCGTTGAACCAATGCATGTACATATGATGCCTCCCTATGTCATATGGTTTCCGCTCTCTAATTATTATTGCAGGCTTCTCGATGAAATCACTACGAGTAATCTTCCAACAATCATCCCTTGTTGTGTTGCCAACGTGATACCACGCCTCTCTTAAATAACTGATCTCATCAAATGGTAGAGGAGGAGGAGGCGGGATCTCTTGGTACCTACCAAACTGGCGCATGACCCTATCCGCATGCTGATACTCTATCATCCAGAAATGGATCACGTAACCGCAGCTCATCTAATATCTCTTTTGTCCTCGAACATGTCCAGGTAACTGATCATAATAATCAACATATGGTCGCCAGTTAACTATCTCATCAGCTAGTCTGTCGAAGCTATTTCTATATGTGGTTGTACCACCTGTCAAAAAAATATATAAATTTTAAAAAATAATTATAAATCTATCGAATTCATCTCGAATTATAAATCTTTATACCTAAGTGAGGGTTGCGTTTCCACAAATGTCGAGTGGTCCACTTCACACCGAAAGCATTTCTCGTATCCTCATCTGCACCACCGAAGGGAGGTGGCTCTTCCCAGGGAATAGGCCAGCCAATAGTAAATCGAGTCCATGACCAAATCTGTAACAATAACATCGGACCTGCTATCGTGTCTACTCTTGCAAGGCAAGCACGCGACAACTCTTGATAGAGATGTGCGAGTACAGTACCTCCCCAATTGTATTCTTGTGGAGTCTCTAGATCATTGATGAATTGCAAGTACATCGCAGGGACTCCATCCGTACTAGAATCTGGAAACATAACTGACCCGAATAAATCCATACAAAACCTCGGGTGTACTGTGCAACTCTCTCATCATTGTGCCAATCTTGTAAGGGTTCACTAAATTTGGCCCGCACCCATTTCAGTCGAATCGCATAAGCAGAGACGGACAATCGTTCTTTCGATGTGTTAGGATTATAAATCTTATATTTATATGGCATTGTCTCAATGAGGTTATCGTAAAAAAGAGTCGGATCAGCCCCTAGATCATACTCTAAGTATGGGTTCCAATCAGTATCGCTGGTGCCAGTAATCGGGTCACCTACAAATTAAAATAATTATATAATCAACAATTCACCTTAAAAAAATAGTTATTTAAATTAACCGATAAACTGTAATTAGTTAATTACCCTTAATCGGTAAGCCCCATAGACATGCAACATCTTTCAACGTCACTGTCATCTCACCGACAGGTAGATGAAATGTATTGGTCTCCAGCCTCCACCTCTCAACCAAAGTACTAATCAAATGTGGATCAATCTTGCAATCATTAAGGCGAGCAATTTGATACAACCCTAATCTCTTCAAAGCATCATCCATCAGACTGTTGTAAGCAATACTAGTCTGATGTGAATTTATCTGGTTCAATGAAGAGGAAGGCTGCCAAAAAGAAATAAAACATTATAAACCCTTCAAATACTTCATATAATATTTATTTATAACAAATAATTAATAGATATAATCAAAATTACCATATCACGAACTTTCCATGCTCTGTGGTTCTTTGGTGCTAATTTCAATAGCTCCAAATAATTCACATTATCCATTGACTCTGTTAAAAAATTTGATAAACAATATTTTTACAACTGATAAGAGTCATCAAACATAATTATATAAACAAACATTTTTTAAGCATATGACTACAATAATCAAAATTTAACTATATGTAAACAACATATCATCTAATTTTTATTTTAATAATAAACTTCATAAATACTTAATTACACAAATTTATACTACATATTACTAATTTTACACATTTATCTAATTTTATCTAATTTTAAACTTCATGAGAGTCATCACACATTTATCTAATTTTATAAACATTGTAATACATATTACTAAAAAATTACATTATACTACATGAACACTTAATTACACAAATTTATACTATATATATACTAAATTACACTAAATTAATATCAAATAAACTTTAAATTAACACTACATTACACTTAATTAACTCTAAATTACACTACATTACCATTAAATTACCACTAAATTACTAAATATACTCCAAATCAATCTAAATTACACCAAATACTAATTTAACACTACATTTTACAATAATAATCTAAATTAAATTAGTTATTTGTTTTAATTCGGTTAAAATAAGAATTATAAAGAGAGAGATATTTACCTTGTCAAAATTGTAGATCTGAAGAGTTTTCAAATCTCCTAAACAATCCTGAAATTTTGAGATAATTGGATTTAGAATTGATTGAGTATATTGAAAGAATAAAAAAAAAATTTAAACAAAAGAGGGGGCTTACGGTTTGGGAAGAACAACAATGGAGGAAAGGGAGAGACAGAGCCAGAGCCACCGCATGGGGGTAAATTACAGAAGCAGCCTACACCGGTTCCTAGGACCGGTGGAGGGGTAAAAGGGATCTTCTGTGGCGAGGGAACGCTATTGGTGAAAAACGTACTCCACCGGTCCCTAGGACCGGTGTAGAAAGTACTTTTTATGCTCTACCGATCCTAGGAATTGGTGGAGACTAGTTTCAAAAGATCCACACATAAAAGGCTTGTTCCATTAAATTAATTTAAACCAATTCTATTTAAAAAAAAAAAATCGTCAGAGTGTGTCAAGCATTGCTTCATTAAAGGAGTGTATGTTGATGGTATAGAGGACACATGAAAGATCATTACTGGACTTCCCTACTATCATCAAACAAGATTTGAGATTATAATTATACAAGTATTAAACCAAACTAAAAAAAAAAAAATTCAGAAACCTAGCGAAGTATTTAAAAAAAAAAATGTGTTAAAGATATCTAGTTTAATGTTGAAAACACACAAACCGCTGATATATTTAGTTTGCATTATTATTGGAATAAAATTATGGCTGAATCAAATTGGAAATAGGTTTTGGTTTGTAATTTGATCTGAAAAAATGAAAAGGTACACTAACTAGGTGGATCAAAACATATTTTTCAAGACATTTCAATTTAGGTCATATTCGATCGGATGACTCATGAACAATGAAAATTTGTGCACAAAATGCATGGAAAAAAAAATAATATCTGAGGTTATACTTAATTTTCTCCCCACATGTTATCTCTTGCTTATCTCCGTTTTCATCTTATATATTTTGTTTATTGTTTTAATCTTCAAACATTTGCATTTTATTTGATTTCTTTATTTTATTTAAATTGCAAATTATTTTTCCCCATCATTTGCAACTCTTACTTTATACAATTTATTTATTTCCTAAATTTTATTATATGTTAAATATTCGACTTTAAATTATTAAAATTGATCATAAAGTTATTAATAACTATCAATAGAAAAATTAATACCGATAACAAGTCTCTAAAAAAAAATACAAGTTTTCATGAATATCTTTCTCAAATTAGATTTTTCTGTAGCAATTTTATTGTATAACCAAATATTTATTTTAATACGTTCTCATTACCAATACAACACATCGTAAAAATATGATTTCTCATAAATTAATTTGTAAATTTATGCACTCAATAAGATCTCATCATGTATTAGTTTGCAACTTTGATAGAACCAAATTGGGAACTATGCAAAACTTTACCGGAACTTAATTAATGTACTGGAAGGATCCATTTTTAGTAGTACTTGAGGGAACGGTTAGAAGAGGCGTCTTCATGTCTAGCGATTGAACGGGTGTCACTTCCAAATTCCAATAACAAAATACCAAAAGTAAGAAATCAACCTAACTAGCTATTAACCGTTGTTTGGCTTCTTTCGAACTAGCATTGTTTGATCAAACCCGTCTCTCCGTGTCTCTCTCTCTGGCTTGCGACGTTGCTAGCTAGGTTGATCAAATTATGTATCCCTCAGTAGAAACAAATCAAGAACCGCCACCAACAGCACCGCCTGAGATGCCACAACCACCACAGACAACTGCGCCAGCCTTAGTTGTGGGTCCAACTGTTCATGTGATGCCATCACTGGGACCAAATGTCAGTGTACTTCAGGTCCCACCGTCCATCCCAGCACCATGGTCGACGGGCCTCTTTGATTGCTATGATGATATTGACAATTGTATGGAGCGTCACCAACTAATTCTCTCTCTCTCTCTCTTTCAAGAGCATTCGTTTGTGTAACATTTCACTTCATAGTGTACATGCTGTGCACTCAGTACTGTACCCGACGCAGAATTATTTCTCAATTATATATTAACTAATTGATTCACTGTTAAAATTAGGCAATATCAAGTAATTGCATGCTTCTCCATGTATGATGCCTTATGTTATTATATTCTTTCATAATTAATTATTTTATAAACATCTTGTTTCATTTTTTCTTGTATTTCATGTTTATAGGCTGCATGACGTGCTTTTGCCCATGTATTACCTTTGGCCAGATTGCAGAAATTGTCGACCATGGTTCCATATGTAAGCGTTATTGCTGATAAGTTGCTTCAACACTTTTTTGGTTTTCTCAGTTTGATTTGCATTGAAGACTAGTTTTTGGCCGAATCTTCTTGATCAAATGATTAACTTTGTTTAACATTTAATGTCTCATGTAATACAATATAACGCAGGCAAATTTTGTATCTGTAGAAGCAAAAACAAAAAAAAATATTGCATGACATAATTAAGAATCTATCTTTATATTGAATAGTGCTGGGATGAGAAACAATTAACCCATATCCTTGTAAATAAACTCTCTTTTATACCAATATATTGTTGGCGACAGATTGTCGCTATAATTTAAAAAAAAAAAAAAAAATCTATCTAGTACCACCAAATAAAAATCATGATCGTCTTTTAATAGAATTTCAATTTCAGTACCACTGCAGCATAAGCATCAGTCTTTGGCCATTACTTTTCAGTACCATTTGTTGAAACAAGAACTGTACATGTCAAAATTTCAGTTTAGAGTGGTGAATTTTATTTTATTTTACCTTTCTTTAAAGCTTCAAACAAAATGCAAGAAAGGAGACAGGAATAAGAGGAGAACAATGTCATGAAAAAGAGAGCAAAAAACAGGAGAGTGATCATAAAATTAAAAATAAGACTCTACATATCACTCTATTTTTTTTTTTATTTACTAACCCTGTACATGTTAAACAACTAAATCTTATGTAGCATGTTGCGCAAGCAGCAGCCTATACACCGGGATAATGTTTCTGACTGGTTGCCATTGGCTTTACTCATGCTTCTACCGCAAAAAGTTAAGGGGCCATTTCTTCTTAGAGGATAGCCCTTGTGGTGATTGTTGTGTTCACTGCTGCTGTGAGCCATGTGCTCTCTGCCAGGAGCACCGTGAACTCAGGCTGCGCGGTCTCGACCCCTCCTTTGGTATGACTTGTCTGAAACTTCTCTTGTGTACATCTTTCATTATTCTGATTACAGTAAGTATTACATCATTTGTAGATACACGCCAAATTTCCAATCAACTTTCACAAATATGCTCTCTTGAAGCAGTGCCTATTTTTTTCTTTCTTTTTTCGAATCTTGGTTAGTTTTTCTAGTTTGGTAACATAGATCTTTCTTGAAATGTCAGAGCATATTTGACTTTACTAATAGGTTTTAGTCATTAATTGGATGTAATCGTTTCAAGAATGAATTAATTTGTCATTTACTGAGAGAAAAATATTATTCATGTCCATTTAAGATGCAAGTCCTTGATGTTTATTTAATTGGCTGCTTTAAGGTTATTATTATTAATTTTTTTTTTTTGAGAAAACTTCATGGTTTTTCTTTTTATCTATATATTGAATGTATACTCTGGTTTGGCTGATCTCTGTTTTGCTGCCTTTAGGATGGCACGGAAATTTGGCTAGGCAAACTACCATGATACCTCTTACTATTGGTGGTATGACTCGCTAGTCATGATTGTATCGATTACATGCATCTTAGAAAATATTTTAAACTGTGCTGGAATGGCTGGTTATATATTCATCTTTTCTATATACTGGGATCATATTATGCATTATTTCATTTTGATGTTCTTGTAAAGTCTGTTGTATGTTTACTTATTTGTTTATAGTTGTGGTATATGTTTGCGTGCAACATTGCAAAAACAGGAATTCAAAGAAATATTCGATATACATGAGTTGGTGGTGGCTTACTTGGATCTTATGTCATTCTGATTCCACAATCGGACGACTGTTATAGACCAATTCATATCGATTGGTGCAGAATGTCACTACTAGAGACTAATTCATATCGATTGGTGAATGTTTGTAAGTGACATAATTTATACCGGCGGTACACTATATCGCTTCCTTAAATATTCTACATCTAATTAGCACACACTGTAGACAGCCTTGCTCATATATATTGAAATAGAAGGAAACACCTCATCTTATAATTAGTTTCTGACTTGTTCTACAGCTTCTAGTTTATAAATTTCTTCAACAGTACTCTGCCATACAATTTCGTCACCAAATTATCTAATCAGCAATACTGACAAACATTCATCCAAGCACCAGTACAGACTACAGAGGACCGGAGCAAAATTGACATTAATTATTTTTCTGACGTTATGAGGCCCATTAAAGACCGGCCTAAAATAAATAACCATGAAAAGTGATATGAGACTAATTAGGCTCAACTTGGCCCATGATCTATGTTCCAATAACTACAAATTATCAGAAGTTGGAAAACATTTTTCTCAGCGTATGTTTGTACAGGCTCAACTATAGGATATAAAAAAGTCACGTCGTGACCGGATACATCACAGTAGGTATGGTTCTAGTATGACACAATACGATTCCATCACAGCATATGTGCAGATCACGCGTAGTGACTTGTATCTCTTGTGTTGTGACTATTTGTATAACGCGATCATCAATCTTTCAAGAAATTGGCATGATCTGATATGATACGTGATTGCGCGCGTCATGCGTGATTAGACTATTTGATCTTTATCAAATGAGAAATTTCAAATAAATTAATTTAGATTATGAAAAAATAGTTCAATGTGAATCAAAATATTTGATTGTGACCATTCCTCTCAATTTGATCATGGCACATCACAAATTTAGATCCCTATCTAACTACATATTCTTAAGCTTTGAACTTGTTTAAAATTATGAGCAAGATGTTTGGATGTGGAGCAAGACGTGAAGTAAATATTTTACTTCATATATAAGATATAAAATGAAATGCAAAGCATGAGTAAGATGTTTGGATGTGGAGCAAGACAAGTAAATATTTTACTTCATATATAAGATATCAAATGAGATGTAAAACATAAGGAGTACGATGGAGTTACGACATAATAAATTAATCATATCACTAGATAGATTAACTTATTTCACGTTTATTTTGTCTATTGTCCCACTATCATAAACATAAATATATATTTTAGTTTTTTTTTTTTCTGAAGATGAATTAATTTAAATTATAATTTAAACTACTAAACAAATATAAACCAGAAACAATATGATAGAATAAACTTAATACCCCATAAAATAAAATAATAACCTTGAGAATTTTTAACAGCTAGCCAACGTCAGTCCTTATAGAAGTACGATTAGAAATTATTGTAAAAAAGGGGGAAAAAGAAAAACGGAATCAGTTCAAAATCTCCCTCCAAATTCAAAACAATGTGAGAGGAGCTTCTCTTAAAAATAAAAAAAAACAAAAAACAAAATTGCGAGGAGCGAGGACAAATCTGGAAACGAGGTTCCGTTGATTCTTATTTATTAGTATCTTCTGAGTTCTGAGTTTTGGGACTCCTAGATTTTTGTGGTCCATTCACCGCCAGTACTTCGTTGCAATAAAATAAATTGATTCAAGAGTCAGGACTCGAGAGTTAGGATCCAATAAAAAGAAGCAAATTAAATTGCTAAAGGGGTGTAAACGGGTAGGATATTATCCGATCGTATTCTAATTCATATTCAAAAATTTAATACAATACCCAAATATCTGTGTGATATGAATATAGATATAATTTTAAATTTTAATTATTCATATCTAAATAATAGATATATACTATATAGTTTAATATATATTATAAAAAAATATTATTTACTATTATAAAAAACAAATTTCTGTATTTAATTAATATTCAATTCATATTCATTTAATATCCAATCCGTATTTGTATCTAAAAAATAAAAATAAATACGGACATAATTTTACCACTATTCGATTCGTATCCGATCCGTTTGCATTACATGACTTACAGTAGAAAATAATAGAACCGACAATGAGATGTCTTTTGTTGACATTTTGAACTTAGCGCTTCGTAAGTAACCAGGTAGCAAGTCGTTCCGCCTCACCGCTATTTTTGATTCGAGAGCTGCCAGCATGGCAGCGTCAGAAGCGTTTTGGAGAGAATAAGTCTTCCTCCTGACGCTGATATAGTGGGTTGGTCGGTAGACAACAGGTCTGACATGCATGAATGCACTTGAACTTTGGAAACAGCCCCACCTGGGCACCCCTCACCTGTGGAGTGGAGTGGGTTATGTACCTAGAAACTCGAGCTTTGTTTACACTTGTCTGGTATTTACCGAGAGCACCAAATTAGTGGAGCAAATTATGGCGTTGAGAATGATGTCCGCTTTGCTTATGACTTATCCGTTCTTTTGTTTTATATTCATTTGTTATGATTTTACTTCCTACCAAAAAAAAAAAAAGTAAATTTATTTTTAAGGGAGAATTTCCGGTGTATACATACAAACTTTTAAAATAATCAATTTTTTTTTATTAAAACTTAAAACTTAACATCTTTTCTTCTATTTCCATTTTTTTAGTTATTTTAAAATTAAATTGACAAAGATATCCTCTCATGAAAAATGGAGATGTCCATTTCCAATTTCCCCTTTTTTTTTCATTTGTTAAAGCTTTGTTGAAGTATATATTTTTGTTCTGTCAAAGCTTACTTATCCTGTGTTGTTTAAGTTGGATAATTTAAGGTGTTGTCATCCTGCAAAGGTTTCGTGATGTTTTTCATGTAATTCCAATGTGCATATAATTTTCTATAGTTATTCTTAGTTATAATAAAAACAAATTATGTTAGATCATGAGGTTGCGGCAACAGAAAATATAATGTATCACAATTGATATATAACACGGTCGAAATTAAAGGGGACCCCGTGATTAACCTAATCTAACTAGATTAGGTTGCCTAGAAGTGCATTCTGGAAAGACTGTTCTCGGTACATATCCACTTGACGGAATATATTAATCAGATTATTATAGAATAATTAAGAGAAATCTTATATTTTACTCTTCTTTTCAAAACATAGAACAAAATACCTCATTCTCAAAAATCTTAACAAAATGTCCTTGTGAATTTCACTTTTCTCATCTCTTACTCTCCCTCCCACTCCTCTCATTTTACTCATCTTTAAAAAATTTAGAAAAAGACAACTTCCAAATGTTTATTATTATGTTTTATTTTAATTAGCGGATACAGTTTTTATTTTTATTTTTTATTTTTAATATACTATGAAGATAATCAAATTTTCCCATGTTGTTAAGATTAAAAAAAAATCACAAATCACAGTTTAAAATCTGAAAAATAAATTTAGTATTTCAATATAAATTTTCTTCCAACATTATTTTTTAGTGTATGATTTTTCCATATTTTTTTAATAACCTTTATGAATAAACTAACTATTTTTTTTTAGAAAATAGTTACTAAATGTGATTAATGTTATTAGACGTGACCAAATTACAATTTTATCATATTCTACTTAAAAACATCAATACCAATAATTTAATGCAAATTGAAACTTCAAACATGCAAAAGAAATAAATTAAAATTTGATCTCCAAACACATTTTAGTTTAGATATCATATTGAGTGATTCAATCTCCGCAACAGATGAGATACAAGTATGTAAAACCGTATCTTTCACAACACATCGTTGCTCATCTCATAGTTACTATTATAAAAAAATTGTTATGAATATTATTGGTTTGCAGCTGACAAAAAAATCTGGAAGGGAATATTTTATATGCTACTCTCTTTATTTCGAAGCATAGAACAAAATATCATCTTCCGAAAATTCTTAACAAAATGTCCATGTGAACTCCACTTTTCTCTTCTCTTCCCCTCCCTCCCACTTAGAAAAGAGCAATTTAAAAATGTTTGGTAGTAATTTTTTTTTATCATTTCATCTCTATAGATTAACAATATTATTATGTTTTATTTTGTAAATTAATGGGGCAATTTTTATATGTTTATTTTTTAAAATTTATTTCTTTTGCATGTTTGAAGTTTCAATTTGCATTAATTTATTAGTATTGATGTTTTTTGTTGTATTGATGAAATTGTAATTTGATCAAGTTTGATAACATTATTCACATTTAGTAACTATTTTCTAAAAAAATAGGTTAGTTTATTCATAAAGGTTATAAAAAGTATGAAAAAAAATCATACACTAAAAAATAATGTTGGATAAAAATTTATGTTGAAATACTAAATTTATTTTTCAGATTTTAAACTGTGATTTGTGATTTTTTTTTAATCTTAACAGCGTGGGAAAATTTTGTTATCTTCATAGTAAATCAAAATTAATAAAAAAATAATAATAACTGCATCCACTAATTAAAATAAAACATAATAATATTGTTAATATATAGAGATGAAACGATAAAAAAAAAATTGCTACCAAATATTTTAAAGTTGCCATTTTCTAAACTTTTTAAGATGAGTAAAATGAGAAGAGTGGGAGTATTTTGTTAAGATTTTTGAGAAGGAGTATTTTGTTCTATGTTTTGAAAAAAAAAAGGTAAAATATAAAATTTCCTGAATAATTAATGTAGTCATATGGCAGGTCAAGCATAGATGAGATTTTGTTTTATATATATAAATAATATATATATGAGGAGGGTTCAAATGCACCCAAATTTTTGTGCACCCAGTGCACCCTATATTTCAAATCCTTTTTCTCCATTTTCAAAGTCTGAATAGTCAATCCGAACCGTTAGATGTGATCTATATATTAAGATGTACTTGGAGACCAAATTTTATATTTTTTGAAATTTTTTTACTATTTATTAAGCCACTTTGAAAATCGCAGATTTTACATTTTCTGGACCATTGGATCAGCGATTTTCAAAGTGGCTTAATAAATAGTAAAAAAATTCCAAAAAATATATAATTTGGTCTCCAAGCATATCTTAATATATAGATTGCATCTAACGGTTCAGATTTACTATTTGAATTTTGAAAACAAAGAAAAATGATAGGATGCATTGGGTGCACAAAAATTTGGGTGCATTTGAACCCTCCTCTATATATATATATATATATTTTAATTCACTTGAGTTGTATTCATGCTTGAGGCGTTTTTTACTTCTGTTGTGTTTTTGAGAAGTACAAAGTTGTTGCTATAGGATGTAGGAAGTCAGTTGGGTGTGGTCTTTTACGATCACAGATGTTATTGTAATGAATTTATTTACTAGTGCATAATAATATATCTCTTGGCAGCCGTTGCCAAGTTTTTCAAAAAGAGAGAGAGAGAGTAAGCGTGGAAGGGAGGCGGTGCTGGGAAATTAAGAAAGAGAACGGTAAAGATGTTGGGAATTTGGGATTGATAATCAAAGGAGGAGAGGGGGAGAGGGGGAGAGTTAAAAGGTAGGGGTAAAAATGTCATTTTATTATGTTGTTAATATTAATTAATATTTTAAATTGATTACATGAACAAATGAGTATATTAATAATATAAGTGAATTTGGATGGGTAAATTTTTTGTTTTTGATGGGTAAATATCTAATTGATAAAGTTATGATGGATATATATCTAAATTTCTCTATAAAAAAAATTAAATTTACCTTTTTTCCACAATTCATTTATTGGAAGAAAATAATTGATTTTAGAAATTCAGCACCAAGCAACAAAATGATTTTCTCCCTATTAATTTAAAAAAAAAGGATTTATGCATAAATTTTAAAAATTTGTTCGATTTAAAAAAGAAGAAGTAAAGACCAAACTTAAAATTCCTTTATAGAAAAAATAAATTATTTATCTGATGTGAACCCATATAAGGTTGTCAAAGATTGTTGACAATGCTGATTCATCCGTACCCAACTTTTTTGACTTAATTTGTAGCTCTGGAAGCCAACTTTTGTGCTTTAGCTCTCTGCCCATGCTCAACAAGTCCAAATATATAAATATGAGTAGAACTAAGGTGATCTTAAGCTCACCAAAATTTTGGTGATTTTAACTTTAAAATTTATTAAATTGATTTTAAATGATGAATTCGAACCGTTGAAATCCGTCTACCTTACGTGTGATGTATCTACATGTGAAAATTTTTAAACATTCGAATTAATTTAGTATAAAGTTAAGCGGTCAAAAAATATTAAAAAATGAATGCACTAAAATTAATTTATTAACCTTCTAATTTTGACTGCTTGACTGTATACTAAATTAATTCAAATGTTTAAAAATTTCACATGTAGATGCATCACATGTGAGGTAGGCGAGTTTTAACGATTTGAATTTGTTATTTGAAATTGATTTTATAAGTTTTAGAGTTAAACTCACCAAAACTTTGGTGAGCTTAAGAGCACTTTTACTAATTTATGTTTTATATAAAAGCATAATACTTTAGAAATTTTGATGGAAAGTAGAGTTTATAATTTGTTTAATTAGGGAGGCGCGCCTCTTAAGTCCTATAAATAAAAATAAAATGATAGTAAGCGAATAAAACTAATCTAAAATCCATAAAAGATTATGAGTTTGACATTAAGAAATATTGTATTGACTTTTGATAACAACTTCGAATCATTAATCTTGTCCAACACAATCTAAACATTTACAATTTTAAATCTTAAACTTTTTATTAGTTTTACACCATATAAAGCTTAACTAGTTGAGATGTCCAAAATTACTGAGAAACAAATGCATTAAATTAATTTAATCTTTAACCTCATCATCTTAAAAAAAAGAGCTCATAAAATGGATGTGCTTCGGAAGAAGGGAGAGGAGGAGATGAGAGGCCGGGGAGAGGAGGGCTGACTGGATTTGATTGAATATTATTTATTTGCTTAGAACATTGAATTTTGAGAGAGAAGAAAAATGAACTCCAAATCGGAATGTAGAGGAGATTAATCGTTGTGCTGTATATATGCTGGATAATATGGAAATACAAAAATGATATGTATTTTAAGAAATGTGCACCTAAAACTGCTAGATTACTCATATTACTAATAAAATCTTTGATTGATTCCTGATCAGGTAATATGAAGAAGACTATTTATTGAGCTACTTATCAAAGTTTGAAGTTTATACGATATATTTTTGAGACCGTAACATGAATGACGTTATTATATCTATACTTCCATAGCACCCAAGCCTTGTAGATATGGTCTATACATAGCACTGATTGTTTCATGATTGATAATAAGGTTTCAAACTGTTGATCCCAATAAAAATCTATTAAAAAAAAAAAATCAAATTTACCTCTTTTTTTTTCCACAATTCATTTATTGAAAGAAAATCATTGATTTTAGAAATTCAGCACCGAGCAATAAAATGATTTGATATTGGATGCCTGTGATAGAAGATGTAATTTTCTTGAGCATTATTCTGTCTAATCTGAAGATGACAATGATGAATGAAGCACATCCATTTACATAATCATTTTGTAGTTACTTTAATCCTCAGCCCTTTGTAAGTGAGTTAACTTTAGCTTCTTCAGAATACTTTTGGAACCTAGATATATCTAGAAGCTAGTAGTTAATATGTAGCTTGATTGGATGTTTTAATTTTGTGCTACCGGTAAATTTTGTCAATTTCAGAAGTTTCCTAGTTGACTTGACTTGTAATTAACTATTTCAACAGTAAAATGATTCTCTAAAACTTAAAAAAGAAAAAAGAAAAAGAGAGGAGATTAATCGTTTACTCTGTGCCCTTCTCTTTATCCTTTCTTTTTTTCTCTGTGAAATACAGTATTTTTACTTTTTTTTATTCAAGTTTGTACTTACCAAAACTGATATTTGGCAGTTCTTTATATATTTATAGCGAAACGTCTAGTTAGATGAAATTACATGTACATATGCAAGTAAAATTAAATATCATTAAATATTATATATATTATGCGGTAAAATTAGTTTTATGGTTGGTTGTTGGCCGATCCAAGTAAACAGACTGGCCCATCAGAAGAACTTTATCCCTTCTTCAAAACATATTGGCCCCATCAGAAAGAAAGAAAGAAAACAAAAGTACCGAATACAAGGAAAAATATTGGAAAAAATGCTGCATATATTATAAATACCTCAATCGGCAATGAGATTTTACTGTAGAAACAATAGTGACACCTCTTCTCCTTGCCATCCGATCAGAGATGAAGGACCTCAAATGAATTAATATGACGTCAGCTGATGTCATCTCCAATTTCTCTGGGTTTCGTAACTCTTTCACCAGTTTTTTCTTTTTGCTCCGCACGCCACGTCTCTTCACTTCGCCCTGTCTTTTGCTACTCTCTTCTCCTCCGAACACTGAAAATGCCCAAATGGCAATGCCGCTCTCAAAATCCTTCTCCGAGACTCTCAACACTAAATCTCCCACCAAAGCCTCCCTCGCCACTCCTAATCCCACCAAACCCTCCTCCGTCTCCTTCGACCTCGCCTTGGTCACCTCATTTGCTTCCCCAAACCCTAATTCTAGCAAACCCATCGGAGAGAGGAGAAGAAGAAAAACAATGATGAAATGGGTCGTCTCTGTACGAAAAACATGAAGGAATCCTCCTGTCTGGTGATCGACCGCTATATACCGAAATAAAAAGGCAACAAATTAGTTCACTAAGCGAGATGGGACCTATATGTCAACAAAGTAAATTTTAGGGGAATCTTTCTTGTCATCGCCGCATACATACCCATAGTTTTTTCCCTTCAACATCTGTTGACGTAGCTGTAAGTTCCTGTCTAACTTTGGTACTCCTCTCAAATTGGAGATTAATTAAATTTTTCTCATTTTCATTTTGTTTGATACCAATTAACTTAATTAATTAAAGGTAACATTGTATACATTTTTCTCATGTCATCTCTAGATTTAATTAGTTCACTCGGGGAAGGAGGAATGGACTCTAAGAAGAAGGATGTTTTCCTATAATTGATGCGAAACTGTTTTGCATTGATATGTATTTGGTGTTTATCGAACAACATCAAACTGTTTTGCATTGATATGAAACAATTTCATATCAATTATAAAAAAACTAGTATCATGCCCGTACGTTGTAACGGAAACATATTATAAGATTGAATATAATATGAAGAGACTTTTTTATTTGACATTCACACAAAATAAAAAAATAAAATAAAAAAATTTATAAAAAACGAAAATCCAAATAATAAATAACAATAAAAGAAACAACAACAAATGAAAAAAAAAATCAAATATAACATGATTTTTTTTTAAAATATCATTGCGATTCAATATCTAATTTTCTCTACAAGCGAGATAGATCATTAAACAATTTAGAGGAGATGATATGTAAAGAAACAAATTTGAAAAATATATAATTAAATGATTCAAATAAGGATTTTCTCTACATATATATTATTCATGAAAATTATTTTAACAGTAGAAATTTATGTACATATTATTTATGTACACGAAAGTTCTAGATATTATTCATTTCCTCTTCATATTAGAAAGATTTATTACTTTTGTTAGCATAAGATCTGATATTCATATATTCACAAAAATACAATAGCCATAAACAAAATACGAAAAAATATGATTGTTTCCATTTTTATTATTAAAACTATTGAGGAAGAGAAGAAATGAAGGAATCAAATCCTCTGCCTATTGATGGGCAGAATTTTCCTGCCATCTATGAAAACTAACCAATCCTGGTCTGTCACGTTTCATACCTCTCAATGATAGTTTTTACAATAATTAAATACTTGGTCCGTCATTAATATTTCTAAACATAGAAAAATTGACTCAATCAACAAAAATAGAAAAAAAAAATTCAGTTTGTCTTTATGAAATCTCCATTATTATATTATGATACCACAAGTAAAATAAGTTTATAACAAATTAGCATAAGATTTTTTTCTATGAAAAAAAATGTAAGTTGTATAGAAGAGAGTTCCAATATAATAAATTTTACGTCAATTTGAGTTATAAATTTTCAAATATAAATGAAAAAGTAAACTTTGAACATTTTATATCACAAAAATTTGCCAGAGAATTTTGAATTTTAAAATTATTATTAAATAATATAGGAAAATTGATTGAGTACATTAGATTTTTAAAGATTTAGAAGGCTCTCAGTTAGTGGTTTGAATTAAAACTTTTGAACCAAGGTAGTAATTCAGATTCAAACTTTGAAGCCGAATTAGTGGTTCTAACTTAAACTTTTGACCAAAACTACCAACTCAATTCCAAAATTTAAATCCAAGTTACCCACTTAACGCTTGCTATGTTATAAAAAAATTCACGTACTGAATCTATATTCTTATATTATTTGATAATAATTTCTAAAAATAAAAAATTCTCTATAATACTACGACATTTTGTAGCAATTTTTTTTGTTTATATTTGAATTTTTTTAACCCAAATTGCATATTAAATTTGTTATATTGAAACTCTCTTCTGAATAACTTTACATAAAGAATACCTTATGATATTCTTATTATTAATTTTTTATATTCATTTATATTCATTGCAATGATTATTCTTTAGATAAATTGTGGTATTATTTATTATTTCATAAAAAGACATTGGATTGTATTTTTCTATCTTTGTACATTATGTGAGTTAATTTTTCTGCATTTAAAAAACTTTCTATATAAGTTTGTCTACACATATTAATGACAATTGATTATTGTAAAAACTTTCATTGAGAATTAACAAAATGAGGCATACACATATTCATTAGTTTTTATAGATGGCAGGGAAATGAAATGAAGAAAATGCAGAAATAAGGAAATAATTTAATTGGTAGAATAAAAGATAGTTGTAAGGAGAAATAAGGAAACAAATTGTTAAGGATTTATTCAATTTTATTGTGATAAACCATGTAGCAATCTGTGTGGCGAGCATATTTTTAGCTAAATTTAAACTTCTACACATAAAATAGATATATATAATCAAAATAAGACAGATTATGTGATTGGAGGGTTGATATTCAATTGAAAAAATTATCTTTCAATCTCAGCCGTTGGAGGATCAAGACAACTACGTACATAATATAAGAATGGAGATAATTGTGTTGAAAATAACAAACTAATCAATAATTGTTCTCAAAATATTTCTCTGCATGAATGGTCCTTAACAGGTTTTGATACTATTTCTGCTAGATCTACAAGTCAGCTGTACCAGTCAGTACTTACAGTGGGAAGGCTTAACCATTGGTCTGACCATATGAAGATAACTTCCTCAATCTGAACTCTTCATCCTTGGAGTGACAGGTGCTCTAATTGCACAATTTGTTGTTCGCTTGAATGCTTTATTTGACATCTGAGAGTTAGCTCTGCTTGGGTTATAATCAGGATTTCAACAATAATGCTTTAATGAAAACAAGTTCTCTTTTTGATTGCTTAGAGTTAATGTGGATTGATTAACATATCTTTTTTACAATTTGAGACTTTTGTAAGCAAGAGAGGCTTAGATTTTGGTCAGATCCTTACATTGTACTGAAGCTTGCAAAGGAGACTGGTGCACTGTATTTCGCATGGGAATCAATTGCCTTAAGAATGCTGGATTCTTCGGTGGTAAGTTAAATTGAAGTCATTTACCATTCCTGCAATTAACTTTTGAAGCTTTCTGTAATTTAATTAAAATATGTTTTCCGTGTAGTGAATACAAGATACTCCTCCCAGCGCTGCTCAAAAGAAACAATAAGAGAAAAACCAGGCAATGGTAAATGACTACCATACAACCTCAACAGTTGACCAAGCCCTTTGAAAGGACTACTAAAAATATGTATGAGCACATTCTATTTATGTCGATCTTTGATATTGTGGTCGACTCCCAGTTAAAATTTTTTAGACGCCACCCTTGCCCCTCCCCCAATTCTTTATTCAATAAATATATAAAAATAGAAAGGGCAATTTGGTAAACTCCAAAACAATTTTCTAAATTTGGCATCACTTAGAGGAATGCAACTTTTTTAACCTAGAGTAGTTGAGTTTTTATTTTGCATAAGATCACAACAAAAAATATTCCCTTCCAAAAGCAAACTAAATGTGATAAATTTATATTTATATTGACATATATCGGATTTTGGGCTTCTTAGATGGCTCTTATCCAACGGTTCCATCATGCAATAGTTCCAATGAAAGACACTTTCAGGTATGCACAACATTTCAAATGCATTTTTGCCTCTCTAATTGAAAACATTCCCTTATTGTTGATTAGTTGATATTACATGAACCGACTGTATAACCTTTAATTGTACAATACAAACAACTACAATAATAACCTCTTGGTTTTTGTATTTTGTTTTTTGGTATTAGATGCTTTGTGTTGGAATATTACACCCATGGAATTGTTGATGAGAAAACAAATGTATTTGTATTTGGCGTGATCTTATTGGAGATTATATCTGGTAAAAAACCTGTTGATTGGTCCACAAGAGCCTCCTTAGCCAGGTAATTCTCTAGATTTATCAATACCTCAATCAATATTCTCTCTTCTTGAATTCTCATTTTTTTTCCACAATCAAAATCTTTTTTTAAGATGTAGTACATTAAAGCAATAAATGCAAAAGAGCACATTAGTTGGAAAATTGAAAAAAAAAGAGTTCCCATTAGTTGCTTTTGGCACCACAAATTTACCAGATAATGGTGACAAACACAAATTTGTTTAAAATCTAAAACAATTGTCAATTGAAATCTAGCTTCGGTAAGATGCAAGGTAAAAAAAAAAAATTATTATTTTAATCATGTTAAATTAATTATTGCCTTTATTTATTTAGTAAGGCATGGTTAGCCATGCTAGAGAATAAAAATAGAAGTACCAACCAATAACTTCATCCATTTAACCAGATTTATACCTGATGTACATCCTAACAGTGATTTAGGTTGAACTATTTAGATATCTCTAACTATACAATTGTTTTTTTTTTCCCCTTTTTTTCAATTGTTGACCAGATAGGGACCATTTTTCAATATGTGAAATAGATCTTCTTGGGAATTTATTTATTTGCTACTCTCCATAAAATGTTATATTTATGAAAATGATTTCTGAGAAAAAATAGAACATGAGATCAATAATTTAAAGCACAAAAAGTCAAACCTTCATACTTTTGGTTTTTGCACTCTTCCCTTGATATCCTTCGTTATAATTTCTTCAATGCTACACCTTTACCTTTTGTCAGTTTTATATATTTATTTGTATTTCATGAAATAAAAATTCCTAGGTCATACATCTTACAAAATTTCTCATTTTCTAAACATTTATTACTTCATTATTTCACATAAAAGAATTGAAAGTATTCTCTAGAAGACATAACGTTCGGAAATAGTTGCAAGGATATCCTAGGTTTACAACTTGGAATGCTATTTTGATAGGTAGAAAAAATTGAAGATTTAGATAGATGAATTTTGTATAAATCTGCAAGTGTTATGTAATTGAGAGCAAGTTGTAAGAAAAATCTAGCATATTGAGAAATCAGTTTTAGTTTAGTAGCAGTTCTTTTCCAGCAATTCGCAGTTTACCAGTTCGTACCAACAAAGGCTGCTGCAATTCAGCCAAGTTTCTGACAATCTTTTTTTTTTTAAAAGAGAGAAAGAAAATAAAGCATTGTTTCTATTCATAAAAATATTCTTCCCTCTTCGTTATTTTGCATACTGGTGCAAAGATATGGCAAATTGAATTTATCCCAACACTGTGACTATGGTTCTCACTTGAAAAGTTGAAATTGAGAATTTCCTTCAATTGCTATCATTTTTTCTATTATTATCAAGTTAATGCATTTCTACTGCATTTTGTTAATTCATTAATTTTCCATGTATTTCTTTACTTATTTTTCTAATTTGGGTACATTACAACTCAGAATCTTGTCCTAAACCGAGTTGCATTGTGATTGGACGAAGCAGCAATTAAGAAAGACAACACTCATCTGGTATGTAAATTGTTTTTTTTTTTTTTTCAATTTTTTAGCTATTTAAAATGTGAGGAGAGGTATATTCTTAGTCCATGGTGGACTAAGAGGTATAGTAGATATTAGACTAAAATTTGCTTTGCATATAATAGATTGGACCTAAGAATATTTTACTCTTACAGGCAAGGTTAAAACCTTGCTATCCCATTGAATATAAAGATTTGGGGGTATGATGTTCTGAATACCAATGCATTATTGCATCTATTCTGACTGTATTTTCTACTTTATATACGTTGGTTTTATTTCTCTTTTTTTAAGAATTCTATCTGAGTTGGGATTACAAGCATGTCGAATAAGTGAAAATTCTGCCAAAGGGGGAGTGCTGCAGTCTCCAATAAGTTTACATTTCAGTAGTGTTATTTATGAATCATTTCTTACTATTTAACATCATTTAATTTGTGTTATGATGTCAAATTAAAATCAGTCTTCCAAAGTGGTGGCCAACCTCCAAAGGGCTTCAGAGCAAGGCCATTTACTGACTCTAGGCCTGCAGCGAGACAAGGTTTATTGTTTAGTTTTTTTGTACCCAGCTGGTCAGGTCTAGTAGCGATACTAGTCGTTGATCTTTTTTTTCTCCGATTTGCATTTATAGGCCTTAATAAGTTTTGTCTGACTCTAACATGAAATTAATTATAAGCAAACATTTTTACGTTTGCATGTCTGTGCTGGTACAGTATTGTGTATAATTTGGTTTGAAATTCAACTAACACTTAATTACAATAAGGATGTATCCTTTGGCATTTAATCTTATTTATAATTGTTATTTCAACAAACTACGAACAATTATTTTTCAATTGTCCTTTAATTTCACCTTGTATGCCAACATACACAAGAAAAAATGGTTGCGGCGTAGCCGCAACGACGCAACTAGTATCTACTGAAAGTAGGGTGAGAGGACAAAAGAAATAAATTGGCTCTGTCATAATAAATTGGGTGTGAATGCTATTGTCGTTCAACTTAAATCTAACATAAATGCTCCTTTTTATTTAGGCATAATGTCATATATGTCCTCTTTTTATTTAATATCTTATGTTTCATAAATTAAAACCATCTTAGACGTCTCGGAATTCACATCCAGTGCAATGACTAGATCCAGACCGTTCGTTCAACTGGCACAAATCTCAAAATGGACTGCTTATAATTTGCATAGACACCGGATTAAATTTGACATGATTAAGATTAATCTAGGTTGTCCCTTTTTCATTGTACTTCTCCAATATATGAGGGGATACACACGGACGCATATCCTCTGTAATACACCATAGAATTCACAACTTTACGACTTTAAATTAATTCAAAAACAGTCAATTCAAATAGCGCAAGGAGCTAATATTATTTGTACTTTGAGATTCATACAAAATTAAAGAACGATCTGGATGAATCATCTCACTCTATATAATCCACGCACACCATGTCTCAATAGAAATAAATTAATTAAAATTTTCTTTTCAGTCTCAGTTTCTAGTAGGGATAATAGTAACCGAGTTGAATTACACGAGTCCGTGCTATTAGTATAAAATGAAACATCCTCCTCTCATTAAACTGAACATGACTCGTTAATTACATGTGATCTCTAATGAACACCGCAATAGCTATGGGATGAACCCAACGGATAATTAAGTATACAAAATGAAATTACCAACAGAAGTTTGATCTCATGTTATAATTGGACAATTCAAATGAATTCATGCATAGGATGTTTGAGCAATAATAGCAGCACACAGATATATTTTTTATTAATCTAATGTGAATTTTGGAGGCTCAGAAAATGAATCTAGAAATTTAAGACAATTGTTAATAGTTATGAGAATACATAACATGACAACTATTAATAATTTTATTTAATTGGAAAACAGTCAAGTGTGTATTAGATTGGCATACGTACATTCTACAATAGTCAGAATGACTAATGAGAAGAGGCTGAAGAGCCCATTACATCCATCTCTCATGGTATCTGATTCAAGTTTATTTTTACATATATATGTATTTTTTAACACTTCAAAAATTAAATTTAACAAAAAGATAGTTGTCTTTTTAATCTATATTCATGGAAAAAAATATAAGTTTGTGATTATGTATTTTTAAATGTAAACGAGTTAATTTAACAAAAATACCAATATTGTAACACTTAAATGGGAACTGTGAATATAAGTGTTAAAATAAAACAAATGTTAAAATTGAGAACAAAGTGAAAATAATAAATTTTTGTTGCAAATAACTAATTATAATGTGCAAACAACTATTTTTACAATCAAGAATAATTAGTTAAGTATTTACGTTACAATATATCTGATAAAATAATTAGTTACGAAAAGTACTTAAAAATGAACACTTAAGTGGAAATGGCCTCAAATATTTATTTATCTTTAAAATAGTCCAAATGAGCATTCGATGTGCGTGAAAAGATGGACGGGAGATAAAATAAAATAATGAGTTGGTAGGCATAGTTAAAATGATAGGTAAATTTAATGCATTTGAATATCATTTGTACCATATGACGGGGTTTATAACACCGACCCAATCGGATATGATCCGACCCATTGCCCCAGACCGCGTAAATTAATGCTGCATCAGATTCTTTTCCAAGTTATAAAACCCTACCCATTCTCTTCTAAACACAAGAAACCTCAAATCTCTCCAAACCCCTCTCTGTTTTCTCATCCCCTCAGCTATATTGCGACCTCTGAAATACCACCTATTTGAAATGGCCAAGGGAAGTGGCAGTGCAATCCAAGCCTCTATTCTTGTATTAGCACTCCTTTGCCTCCTCATTCATATTGAGGTTGCCGATGCGGCACTCTACAATGTCGGATGGACTCCTAACACCGCACGTGGCTGGCCCAACAAAAAGTTGAAGTCTGGTGATGTACTCGGTAATACACTTTTTTCTATTACTAAAACGAATTCAGCCTATCTGTTATATCTTCTTAAAAGAACTATCTGATATATTTTTTTTTAAATGGTGTCTTAATTTGTAAACAAATTAATGAAGGCTTGAATTTGTTATGATTTTCATAGTGTTCAAGTACAACCGGGGCGCACACAATGTGATACGCGTCAGTGCCATTAACTATAACAGATGCCAGACACCGAAGGGTGCGAGGGTTCTCAGGTCGGGGAACGATCGTGTGACGCTGACAAAGGGAATGAACTATTTCATCTGCAACTTTCCAGGACACTGCGCATCTGGAATGAAGATTGCTATTAACGCAGCTTAATGAAACTACATGATGTGCACAACTCCTGTGAGAAATCTTAGCTACTGATAATTTGAAATATTAAATAGTAGGATGTAATATCAAGTGAAGTTTAGTGAGGAAAGAGAAGGAGATGTTAATGTATTATGTAAGGTTGTTAGCTACAAATAACAAGAGGTTTTTGGTTGCGACGTTATTTGAGAGTTTCGAGTCCTTTGGCACATGAATTAGGCGGGATTTGCTCCAATAAGGACAAATCTTACTTTGTCTTTCTTTTTAAAGCATTGCCAAATTCGATCAAAGTTTGTTTCATTTTTTTTTTTTTTTTTGGCAAATTAATGGCCGGTAGGCCGATCGATGTTATTGAGCAAAGACGATAGATCATAATAATTAGGCTTGAAACCCCATTAATTAATCAATTATACAAAACCCATTTATCACGTTGAGAGCGCAATTTCTAATTTACTGAATCAGCCACTGGTTGAAAACCCATTGATGTTGAAGAACGAATAACATAGGGGAAATTTCACGTGTACCCCTCAAAAATATCAAATTACTTATTCCCCCCTCAATATTTTAAAATTACATATTTCCTCCTCCAAACTTCAAATATTCACATATTTATCGATTTTATTGTCTTTTATATTAAAACTCATTTTAAATTTATAAAATACCAATTTTACTAAAAGTATAAAATATCCCATTAAACTCAAATTTGAATCTAAAGGGTTTCTCTACCGTCCGATCTACCATTCGATCTACGTGAATCGTAATAAGATTATTGCGTGTTTGTTTCAAGATTCGTGTTAATCTAGCCCACACAGATCTCAAAGCAATTTTGATCTGCATGTGCATCACATTAAGATTGGTGCACATTGCTTTAATATTCATGTGTATTGCTTCAAGGTTCATGCTAATCTAGTACACACAGATTTTAAAGCAATTCAAATGGTAGAAGAACTTTCATATTCAAATTGGAGTCAGATGAACATTATAAGCTTTTTAATAAAATGGTAAACTAGATATTTTATAAATTTAGAATATGTTTTAATATAAAAGACAATAAAATAGATAAATATGTGAGTTTTTGAAATTTAGAGGGAGAAATATGTAATTTTAAAATTTAGAGGGAAAATATGTAATTTCAAAATTTAGAGGAGGACATACGTAATTTTAAAGTTTTTGAGGGGTATACGTGAAATTCCCCCAATAATATAATATGAGCGTAGAGTGCTACTGCTATGGATCAAAACGAGCATAGTCTCTAGGAAGTTATTCATTACTGATCGATTGAGTGTAACATGCTAGCTAGTGTACAAATTGGGTAGATTACGAGAAGTCAAATTTCATTGACCAAATATTTCTCTTCGTTGTATTTACTCTCCAAATCATCATTTACAGATTTTATCATACTCTTGGTGCATGATTTTTACTAGGCCCAGCCAATATTTTGTTTTAGAAAAAAGGCAAAAAGCCCAATGTATTTATACTAAAGAACAGAGTACATAGTGTCTAATCTATATCTCAACTCCTAATACAGCAACTTGTTCTCTATAAGAGCACATAAACCTCGGAAAAATAGGCTGGTACCAGTGGTACCAGTACCATTTTATTTTTATTTTTTGAAATACCAATTCAGGTGCTGCATGGTTTGTACCAGTACCATTTTCAACCTTCTTTTAGAGTGCTTCCCTGGAGGTTATGTACCCATCTAACTAGTGTTTTAAAAATCGGTTCTTATTCGATATTCGGAAAGCCACCGCATACCGTATATACGGTGTGGCCGCATATACAGATTTTTATTTGGATTTATATATGTGAATTTTAAAATAAAAATTCATATTTATTTGTATACAAAAAAAAGTATTTATAATGACTGTACATGTTAAACTGATAATGAAATGTTAAAATATCAATCCTCATCTCATACTAAATGAAATACTGAAATATTCATATATTGATCTCAATTTGGCCGAATATGTAGCCAAATATGCAACCGAATATTCAAATATGCGACCGAATATTCGAATATTCGGTTGAATATTCAAAACCGGAACTGAATACGAATATTTGGCTGAATATTCGGCCAAATAGACCGATTTTTAAAACACTGCATCTAACTATATCCCCAATTTCTAAAAAAAAACCTTTTGTTTTGGGTGGCTAATTGCCTAAGTCACTCACACCCTTATCATCCATTAACCACTAAACTAATTAACTGGATCATTAATTGATAGTAGCAAGATTTCAAAACACACTCCACTTTGCATCATAGGCAGGCACCCAAATGAAACTCAAAATCCTAGCCCACAAAACAAAGTTAATGTATACATCCCAGCACAAAATATACCAAAATCTCAGTATAAGGTAGCATCCCCTCTGGGGCAGCTATTTTTATTACAAACAAGCACAAATGAAAATAACAGAAATGCTGAACCAGCATCAACATGTCAGCAGCTCAGAATCCCCTGGACCATAGTACCAGATGTACCAGTGGTACATGTAGTGTGTGTCTCCTCATGAGATTCATTCAGAGACACTGCTCTGAGAGAAGCCAGGCATTGCAGTGAAATTTGGTCCAAGTCTTCAGGCCTCCATTTATGATGTGTTGCCACGTCAGGGCTCAGCTCACAATTATATCACGTTTATTTTTTATGGTCCAAAGCATCGCATATTTTAGATAGCCCAATACGTAGTGATTAGGATGCTTGCAGTAGCAGTTGTAATATTTGTAGTAATACATAAGCTTTATTTATCTACAGATACATTTCGCACTTTGGTTGTGTACGTAGAAGAGGATTTCAGTAGAATTGGTCTCATCCCTATCCATGTTATTAATCTCGTAATTACATTAGAGATTATTTTAAATAATTTTGAAAATTTTACTGTTGAATCCCACTTGAATTTGGTACCTTCAAGTAATACAAAAAATAAAAATTTGTATGTACTAGTTGAAAACTAATCAATAAAATAAAACAAGAATGAAATACTTTGTAATTAACTCCTCCATTGCACAAATTCGACCGACCGTGTGGGAATTATATACACAGCTTAGTTAGGAGTGATAGACATAATAAAGTATAATTATAAGAAAAATAAAATAATCAGATCATTAATTAAGTTGGTTCTGCCCCTAGGCTGCTTGGATTTGGGTTCAGTTAATCAGGTATTAGGTGGCCTGATGGTCTGGAATTAATCATTAATTTGTTATATCACAATTTGTTATAAATCAGAGCACTTTTTTTGAAAAAAGAAAAGAAAAGGGGGATGTCATTAAACGCTTATACAGACAACACAACAGCACCCAAGACTCACAAGTGGAGCTCAAGGAATCTTCGTATTGGACTTTCCTTTTTGTCTTTTATTTTCTTTTATTTTTCATCTTTTGGTATTTTGTATATTTTATTCCAAACAAGTGCCTAACTTATCCTTATTACGGACAAACAATTTATATGAAGGAAAAAAGAAATCACCAAACAAGCACCTAACTTAGCCTCATTACGGACAAACAGTTGATATCAAAGGGAAATTAATATGTCATGTCAAAAAACAATTTATTTGCTTCGAGTAACATATATATAAATATATAAATATACAACATATTCCAGCAACATTCATGCAGTCTCAAAATCTTTCATGTATCAGATGTCGAGTCAACCAAAAATAGATGATTTTTTTATAAATGGTAACGACTCGATCAACAACAGTGTAGACATTTTTCGCGAGAAAAAAAAAACATATTTATGACGGTACTTCTTCGTGAAAAGTTCTGTCGTAAATAGAAAAAACTGAACAATGACAGTACTCCATTGCAAAAGTCATTTTTTTATCCTCACAAAAAATGTTTCATTCTTGTCGTCGACTCTATAAATTGTAAAACTTTACTAACAATCATAAATATTTTATTTTCTAATTTATAATTTTCTAACCAACACGATTATTTATTTTCATTAATCTCACATTTATTGTTTGTTAGTAGGCACAATATTTATTTTGAAAATGTAAAATTTGCAATTTACTATGTGGCTTATTTATATATCTTTTTTCCACGTATTGATTGATACTGTATTATATACCTATAGTACGTAAAATATAAATCTGCCTCAAGCGACAACATCACGGACAAATTAAACTTTCAAAATTATTTTCCGTTGTGATAACATTTGTGAAAATTTTGTATCAACAGCGCAGAATTCTAAATAACTTAGTTATGATTAGAGAAAAGGTTTCTGTCCACCATTTGTTCACAACCTTATCTACTCTCATTTAACTGTCTTTTTACAATATACAAGATTCAATTGAAAATTTACAGTATTATTTGGAAATTTTACAGTATATGAGATTCAATTTTACAGTATGCAAGATTCAATTGAAAATTCTACTGTATACAAGATTTAATTTTTACAGTATATAAGATTCAATTGAAAATTCTACTGTATACAAGATTCAATTTTACAGTATACAAGATTCAATTGTAAATCTTACTGTGTAGTAGATTCAATTTTACATTATACAAGATTCAATTGAAAATTTTACTATATACAAGATTCAATTTTACAGTATACAAGATTCAACCCAGTGCGGACGCTAATAATTAACTCTAACTGCCAATAACTGCTAATAACTAACTCTAACTGCCAATAACTTTCTATAACTGTAATTTCCGAAAGTACAGTTTGAAAGTACATTTATTTTGTCATGTTGTGCAAATTGCAATCTTTTTCTAACTATCATGAGACCACTTCAAATAGTTGCTGGATATTTTGTGATTAACCAATATATTTTATGTGATATACTGTATAATTATACAGCATATAAAAGTAATTTTACAGTATTCGCACAAGTTAAAGCTATGAACAAATAATAGACAAAAAGTTGTGGACAATTAGGCGCTTCCTTATCATTAACACCGGATGTTATTGAATTGCTATCACATGGGCCCGAACATGTAATTATTTAGAAAGAGTATTTGGGCTTATTCAGACGACTCAATAATACCCCGTATAATTGACAATTACAACAACAGGTGTGGCCGTGTGAACCGGAACAGATATAATTAAAGTCATTCACAATGACTAAGGAATCTTTATTATTTTAAATTTTAGTTATATATATTAAAAATTTTTTTTTTTTGTTTTTAGAACATTTTATATAGTTTACATTCATAGAGTATAACATGTCTACTTCTTGTTAGTTGTTAGAGCTTTGTTTGTGATTGTTGAGAACTTAGATTTCACTCACCACAATTTGTCATTTTGAATTTTAATCCTCTCTACCAAGATTTTCTACTTCTGACAGGGATGCTCGGCTCAACTATACATTACGAATTGGAAGCAATAGTCTTTGAAATTAATGTCGTAGATGCAAAGCAGTTGTATGTTCAGCTAGTAACATTTTAAGCAATGGAAAAGTTGGAATTATCATTTAAATGTAAGTTTTGGTCGCTTTTTTGTATCTTGTAAATTTTTTTTTTTGGTATAATATAAGTAAAAAAATCTTAAATCAATCTGAATAACAAATATTACTTTTAAACTTGCTACTTACCACGCAAAAACATTATCTTAGCAGATATTAGTTTTAAAATTGCTACTCTCTCTCACACACACACACACTTCGTAAAAAAAACATTCTAAATCACGTGATGTTGGTTAGGGTGTTAGGCATATCATTGATTGATTGGAAAGTGATAAAATTTAAATTTTGATTTTTCAGATATAAACAGCTAATCGAATCCATTCAATGTGATATCTACACTGAACATTTATAAAAGATCAATTTTATATTTAACAATGATCACAATTTTTTTTTTTTTTTTGAGAACTTGATAGTGATTATCAAAATTGTATTGATAAATTTGCTTACAATATCGAATCATACACAATTACATCATTTTCTCTATGTTACAGCATCAATTACATCAGCAATTCCCTGCCACTGTCTATATTGGTACACTCCACTAACCCGGTACCCCCCTGTTTGCTCTTTTCCCACAGTACCAGTACCAAAGAACAACATCCTCCATTGTTCGATTTGCCACTAGCCATGCTGGCTGTTTTACACCCCGAAATATAGCCTCGTTACGTTGCCTCCACAAGGACCAGGTACTGACATAAATAGAGAAGTCCATGTACTCTTTTGTTGCCCAGTCGCTTGACATTATAATTTGGAAGAACCTTCCCATGCGGTTTGTACCGAGTGCACACCAAGTAGAAGTGAGTTAAATCTTCTCCATACCTCTAGCGCATTTGAGCATTCAAAAAACAAATAGTGAGATGTTTCTATAAGACATGACTCGCACATCACACACTTCATCTCACAATGCATCACTCTTCTAGTCTTCTTTGCATCAAGTCATGCGTCATAATCCGATCACTGAGTAAGAGATATGTGAAAATTTTCACTTTGGATGGTGCAGCAGAGTTCCATACCTCCATGTAGTTCTAATTTCAATACTATTTTTCCTGCCGAGATTATCAACCTGTGTAGTGAGGATGCTGTGTATTCTCTATTGGCTGACCATCACCATGAAAGCTGGTCATCGTAGTCTGACAGTACTGGTAGTGTACCAGTAAAAAAAGAAAGCACTTCTGAACCTTCAAAAATAGCCTCATGCAATGAAATAAACTACAATTGTGGTCTCAGTTGACAATCTCGAATGATTCTGAGTGGAGCTGAACCCCAGTCATCGTACCAGTAGGAGATGTGCTTGCCAGTATGTACCCCATTGAAATAGCGCATGAAGTTTGATCAATATTGATCAATGATGACAGCTATTGCTAGATAATTAAGCAAATGTGATCAATATTGTTTAACTATTCTTATATCAATATTGATAATTAAGCAGATGTGATCAATTCTTTATATGATCTGCTTTATTTATGTGTCACGCACCCCTAGCCAACTGAAAAAAAAAAGAGAGAAAGAAATAAGAAAGATTTGCTAACAATTGTCCAATGCAAAGTTGTTCTTAGCTCCCCCGCTAATAAAATGTTGCCACGTCTGTGGCCTCGTACAAAAGATTCAAAAAATTGTAAATCATGTTCATTATTTATGTGCACAAATATATTTGATTGCATACCTTTATATCTTGCTGCTGTCATATATCATGATTTTTGTTTTACTGCTATATCAGGTGTCTGGATGTATGTGATCATAGAACAATTTTTAAGAATAATATGTAAAATTTCATTCAAAGTAAAAATTGCAATACTCGAAGGATGAGATAGGATAATGTTGAGAATGAAGGATATGTCAGACCCGTTAAGCTTTAGACCCATTTATTATTAAATAGAGTTACTAGTTATAAAAAGTTATCATTAGTACTGTAGCGTACTGTATAGGATAGGCATATTATGTTGGATTTATTGCCAACCTCGTTGGATTTAATGTCAACAATGAGCATATATGTAATCTAATTATGCATTGTTTATTATCATATATGATTGTCAATTAAAGTGATAAAATAAAAAAATAGACAATTAATATATTAATTAGGATGTGATTCACAAATGTGTAGAACAATTTAGGCAAATATCAAATCATTGATGGACTGATTTTGAAATTTGCAATTAAGGAAACTGATTTTCCAACAGTTGCATGGATTTTGATGTGACTGCACTGTTTTTGATGCAATAGCACAAAATACCTTTTTTAAGTTGGCATATGGCCAGAAAATTGGTTTAGGGTTAGGGTTTGGCAATATATCAACTCTACATCTCTATAAATAGGTTGGTCCCCAAAGCACAAGGATATACGAAAAGTTGTAGAATTTTCTAGTCATCATCTAGTCAATTCTGTTGCCTTCTCTACTTCTCCCCATTAAAGAATAGAGATGTGAGATTATTAAAGAATTGTGAACACAATCTCACAAGGGCAATCTTGTAGCTTTGGAAGGCTTTATCCTACCACTAAGGAGGCCGTCGACGCTTCAACCTCTACATTGGCACGACGTTTTTCTTGCCGCTGTCTTACAAGTTCATCAACTGCTTTTGAGAGAAACTTTGCATAAATACGCTAATAGAGTCAGGTATTGTGTCTGCTCCCTAAGAATTGATAAATTTTGTATGATGACCATTTTGGCATAGGTAGATCAATAGTGGCATATAGAATTGAATTGTTTATGTGTAACAATAAGGTTCCAACATATTACCGTTGTATTTATTTTTTTCTCCAACTATATAAGAAACTACTGTACAAATTAGATTAAGAATGAAAGATACAATTTTCTCATTCATCTCTCTATCTCAAACTCAAAAAATCAATAGAAAACGTATATGATAGTAAAATAAAATTGGGGGAATATGCATTCACAAAAGAATGAAAGATATATAAGGTGAGTAGAACTAGGGTGTTCTTAAGCTCACCAAAGTGTTTGATGAGCTGAACTCCAAAATTCATCAAATCAGTTTCAAATGACGAATTCAAACTGTTGAAATCTGCCTACTTTATGAGTGATGCGTCTACATGTGAAAATTTTAAACATTCGAATTAATTTTGTATAAAGTCAAGCGGTCAAAAAACGTTCAAAAAATGAATACACTAAAATTAATTTATCAACCTTCTAATTTTGACCGATTGACTTTATACTAAATTAATTCAAATGTTTAAAATTTTCACATGTAGACGCATCACTCGTAAGGTGGGTGGGTTCCAACGGTTCGAATTTCTCATTTGAAACTGATCGATTTGATGGATTTTGGAGTTAAAGCAACACTTTGGTGAGCGTAAGAACACCCTAGTTCTACTCATATAAGGTGGTTCAATATGAAATTTTCGGGATAGAAAGAAATGTGACTTTCATTTATTTTTTTCCACTAATACAATTATCTTCAGAATTTTGCTAAAAAAAATAGGGTAATTATAAATTTCCTCCCACTTCCTTGGTTTTTTTTTTTTGTTTATTTAATAAAAACGGTGCTGGTTTTTCTTTACAAAAAACATCTCCACCGAATTAATGTCTCGGTTGAGATAAAAAAGGACAATTCTTCACCGAGCCTGCTTCAATGGAGCCGAATTTGGCCCGTTTCAAAAAGTTTCCACACATTTGACATAAAATATATTTTCTTATTTTTTTGTATTTTCAAAAATAGTAGAGCTTTTTATATTTTTGGTTTTTCTACTGAAATATTAAAAATATATTTATATTTTGATAAAATAGATGGAATACTACTGAATTTTTCAGAATGGATTATCTGTGGAGTACTATAAAAATATAAAATATGAGACATAATAAGAATAAAAGGTATGAGGTACTGTAACTCTCCTCATATTTGATATATTGTGTATTAATACTTGCGCGCATACATATCAATACTTGTGTACACTAGCTGTAAATTAGCTGATGATCTTTTTAAAAGGTGTTCCTGATAAGTAGTTAGAGTGTAGTCTCAAGTAATTTAATTTCGGAGGACATTTGAGTGATTTAACCTAGGGGGGCGCTCCCTAAAACATAATATATATTTTAGAACAAATGGAATTATTATTATTTTTATTAAAATTTCAGTCAAGTAAATTTCAGATATAATATTTTTTTTAGAAGCTCAAAAATAAAATAACACAAATAATTACATGAATATTCCTACATATAACTACAAACATATATTAAATATCAACCTTCCAATCACACTCTATTTCTCCAGTGAAGCATAGTTATAACCCTAGTATATTAATTTTTTATATATTATTATTATTGCATCAGCCTGAGGTGCATATATGAACTTAGCAAAAGCCAAAAGGTGTGCAAACAACAGAAAAAGATGTTCTAGAAATGATTATTCTCCTATGATTCGGTTGCGTCATTCTCTCTGTCATGCGGTTAGCTCTGTTTGGCGCTATTATGCTTCACATTCCCTTGGGGAACGCACAATTTTCCAAATGACACCAGCTGTATCATCTCTAACCAGGAAATTATTTTTGATCTATATGCTAATAGAATTCTGTTCTATTATAATAAAACTATTCTATTATTTAATTAGCAGTCATTTGGCACATCACAAAATATTAATTGCTTAATTGTGTTCACTTAGAAAGAGTAAATTCAAAATTTTTTTTTACAAGAATTAATACTGACATTTAGTAAAGGATGTAAGGATATTTATTTTTACATCTGAGTAATGAAGTTGGCGTAATCTCAGTCTCAACTCTCAACTCTACTAATGACGGATTTTAAATTGGTTCAGTGAAATTAGAAACAATTTATCGTTCTAAGTGGCAAAGTATAAAAGAAGAAAGAAACTAAGAACATATTATATAGAGTGAGTCTATGGTACTATGCATATCACGGATTAGTACTGTGCTACGGCTCTATGGTACTATTCATCTTGTTTTCCATATTAATATGTATTTGGAGACCAAATTTTACATTTTTTGAAATTTTTTACTATTTTTTTAGATATTTAGAAAATCACTTGATCTGAAAATTCTGAACCATCCAAAAACAGCGATTTTCAATAAATCTAAAAAAATAGTAAAAAAATTTCAAAAAAAATGTAAAATTTGGTCTCCAAACACATATTAATATGGAGAACAAAATGAACTGTTCGGATCGACCGTTAGGATTTGAAAACTCGAATATAGAGCTGTAGCACGGTGCCAAATTGTAATATGCATAGTACCATAGACTCACTCTATTATATATTATCAAAGTCTTAGTAAGAAGATGACATGCCATTTATTCTTATAATCAGGACCGGACATATATAGTAGGAATGGGGTCAATTGACCTCTATTTCTTTTCTTAAATTTTATATTTATGTATGATTTTCTATATAATGTATATAATAAAATGTTATGGTATTGTAAAGTTGATTCTCATTTTCAGTAAAATTTTTTTATATGATTTGTCTCTATTGTGTGTTTGACTCTCATAGTTCAGAAGTTTGGCTCGGCCCCTACTTATAATAGAATCATCACATCATAATTAACTTAGAGAAACTACATAGGTAACTTAAGAACCGACAACACACAATGTCTTAGAAATTATAACTAACTTTAAAAAACTCTAACATAATTAAAACAACTTAAAAAAAATCTAAATAGACAAACTTAAAAAATAGTAACATAATAAAGTTTAATAGAAAAAATAACATAATTAAATAATATAATTAATCATTATAGGAAATGATGAACTAGTGAGACCTCTTTTTTGGGACTTATAAATAATCATTCTATAAGATTGAAGAACAATTAAACCGTACATACTCCAAGTTTGAGTTTTGAGTCCAAGTTGGTTTTTAGTTTTTATTAGATGTACCTCATCATTAAAAATAATTCAGAATTTCTCAAATATTATCTCAATATATAAATAGCTTGCCATTTAATTACTAGTTGATAGTTTGAAAAGGTGATAATATTATCTGGTAAAATGTCTCTCGAATCAAGGTTCTAAATAGCATTTATCGCGTCATAGCGGGACATCTAAAAAAAACTACAGCGAAAGCTATGCTACATAGCATTTTTTTATTTTTATAAAAAATATATCATATATTTGTACTAAATATTAACATTATCTAAGTCTCATAAACAATAAATAACATCAAATTAATTAAAAAATTATAATATTCATATTGAACCAATACAAAGTCCAAATTGCGACTCAAAATATCCATAGTAATACTAATATTATAAATTATCAATCTTTTTTTATTCAAAATATATTCAGCATCATGTCATAATCTATCTTTTTTCTATTTAAATTTCAAAATAACCTAGACATTATGGCATAATAAACTATCTTAATCTATTTAAAATAATCAAACTACCATATAGTAAGTATCATTTTGTTACTTCAAGAAATATCTTAATATATTAAATCTGAGTCTTTATTTGAAGTCCGTATAAATTGAAAAGAAAAGAAAAACAGCTCATATTGCATAGCGCGCTGTAGCTTCCTTATTTGATTTCGTTTGATGGATTTCTCATTTAATAATTAATAGTTTAATATAAAATTTAGTACATCAATTGTAAAAAAAAAATCACAGTTAAAATTCAATCAATCTAAGTCTTTATTTAAAGTCCATATAAATTGAAAAGAAAAAAAAAAAAAAACAGCTCATGTTGCATAGCACGCGCTATTTGCGCTATATACTATACGCTATAGCACCTATAGCTCAAATAGTGTGTTTTGATGCCATAGCTTAGCATTTAGTCTCCAAAAATGCTATAGCGGCGCTATAACACGCTATTTAGAACACTGCTCAGAATAGCAACATAAATTGTATTTAGATATATATATTTCAGAGAATGAAATCAGTCAAAATATGTTCTCCCGATTTAATTAGTGGATTTTAGGTTTAAACCGATATTGTTTATATCGATGATTTCATGGAAATTGTAATTACCTATATGAATGATTGAGGTATATATGATGCATATATATTATGTTAAATGCGACTTTCTAGTGCTATCGCATATATAGGTTAAAAATATTAATCCGTCAACTTAGTTAACATCATTAATTAATTAACCTATACTGTGGATAAAAAAAGACACATAATTAATTGTTCTATACAAACGCATAATCTCTTGATTATGGCAAATAATAGATGACTTCAAATTTGGCTTTTGGAAATTTTGTTTTTCTAGTTTTCGTTTGAGTTTTGACAATATTATCAATACTAATATAAAAAGACTAAAAGTCTAAAACTATGTGTGTCCGTCATGTAAATGTCATGAGTAGATGGTATTTGTATTCAATCAATAAGTTGGTTATCCTTCAAAAGCTTTGAAATGATAGACCACAAATTGGAATTTTAATTTCTAAAATGGACAAATTTTTTATGACAATTGTCATAACTCATAATTATTAAATAAATGCTTTACATATTATAGAAACGTACGGATAGTTATCCATACTTTATTTATTTTTCATCAGAGGAGAGGGTTAAAATGCATTCATTTTTTGTACCTCTATCATATCTTCATTTTTAACAACTTAAATAACTCAAAATTTAAAAGTCAAAATAAAATCATTAGATGTGATCTATGTTATTTTCTCTATGTGCCCATAAAAAATTATCACATTTTGATTTTTCTTTTATGTGAATCAATAAGTTAAAAAATTAACGTCTAGAAACTATCCACATTAGTATATATTTTTACAAGCTCAAGATGACAATCAAAACAAAGTTAAAATGCCATAATTGTTTACACGTGCATAGATAAAATGATGTAGTTCATATCTAACGGTTTTATTTTGAATTTTAAGATTTAAATTTTAAATTATTAAAGTTTTTAAAAATAAAAGCATGATGGAGACATTTGAACCCTCATCTTTTCATTATTTATAGTATTTTTCAAAGGAGGCTTCTAATTGTCCACAGTCTTTTGTTCACTATTTGTCCACAGCTTTGACTTGCGCGAATACTGTAAAATTACTTCTACATACTATATAATTATACAATATATCACATAAAATATATCACTTAATCACAAAACATCCAGCAACTATTTGAAGTGGTCCCATGATAGTTAGAAAAAGATTGCAACTTGCACAACATGACAAAATAAATATATTTTCGGAAATTACAGTTATAGAAAGTTATTGGCAGTTAGAGTTAGTTATTAGCGGTTATTAACACTGGGTTGAATCTTGTATACTGTAAAATTGAAAATTGTATACTGTAAAATTGAATATTGTATACTGTAAAATTGAATCTTGTATACTGTAAAATTTTCAATTGAATCTTGTATACTGTAAAATTTTCAATTGAATCTTGTATACTGTAAAATTGAATCTTCTATACAGTAAAATTTACAATTGAATCTTGTATACAGTAGAATTTTCAATTGAATATTGTTCGGATGAGTAAGAAGCCTTTCTATCATCTTTTTTCTTCCAGATTTTCAATTGAATATTGTATACTGTAAAATTGAATCTTGTATATTGTGAAATTTTCAATTGAATCTTGTATACTGTAAAATTGAGTCTTTTACACAGTAAAATTTACAATTGAATCTTGTATACTGTAAAATTGAATCAGCAGAACTGTAAAATTGAATCTTTTTCTTCCAGATTTTCACAAGATGAATACTGTAAAATTACAAGATGAATACTGTAAAATTACAAGATAAATACTGTAAAATTAACAAATCAATACTCCATATCGCCTTTCTATCATCTCTTTCCTCCAGATTTTCACAAGATGAATACTATAAAATGACAAGATGAATACTGTAAAATTAACGGGGCAATATTATAAAATTAACAGATCAATACTCCATATCGCCTCTCTATCATCTCTTTCTTCCAAATTTCCACAAGATGAATACTGTAAAATGACAAGATGAATACTGTAAAATTAACAAGGAAATACTGTAAAATTAATATATTAATACTCCATATCGCATCTCTATCATCTATTTTCTCCAGATTTCCACAAGATGAATACTGTAAAATGACAGATGAATACTGTAAAATTAACGGGCAATACAGTAAAATTAACAGATCAATATTCCATATCTCATCTCTATCATCTCTTTCCTCCGTATTTCATTTGAAATGCTAGATCTGTTACTGCATACAACGAAAATAACAAATTCAACAAAAATAACTTACTAGATTTGAATTTTGCCGTGCTCTTCAACAAAAGCAACTTCTATTCGATCGCGCTCCACGATCAATCGGTCCAATCCTTTTTCAGATATAACTTACTGACTTTCAGAAAGAATTAAGATATCGATCGATTTAAGATATCAGAAGAATAAGAATAAGAGATTGGAGAAACAACTTCCGATATCTTACAGTACAAATCTTCAATTCCAGCTCACCTCATAACGACTCTCTTTCTTTTTTCGGAATAATGATTAATAAGCAATGATTTCACAGTATATTTTTATTAAATGGAATTTTGACGAACTGAGAAAGGGTTTATGGCCTTCATTAATTAGTTACAACACTTACTGAGAAAAATAGTTAGGGAGAGAGAGAAAAGACGAGGTGTGTTACCGTTCAGCGGTGGCAATGTTGTCAGAAGGGGAATCGGTGCAGACGAACTATACAGTCGCTACAGCAACCTTTCTGCCACCGCTGTTATTCATCTCTCCCTATTTCTCTTCTCACTAATGAACTTTTCTTCGCTCTCAGTGGTAAAGGTATAGGCAAAGGCTCTGATCAGAACAAGATATTTCTCGCTAAAACGGAAGGAAATCGCAAAGAACTCAGGAATCGTTTGAATGAAAGAAGAAAGAGGAAGGCAATCGCGAATCGCAGTCTGAATCTTACGTAGCGACGAAAGAGGAAGGCAATCGCAAATCACGATCTGAATCTTACGTCGCGATGAAAGAGGAAGGCAATCGCGAGCTAAATCTGATCAGATCTAAAATTTGGGAAATAATTTCAAAAAAAGAAAAGTCGGTAGTGGAGGCATGTTTAAATACGAGAGTAAGCTAGAAAGTCGGTAGCGGAAGTTGAAAACAGTTGAACTGAAAATATATAACTCAGTGAACAAATGGTGGACAAAAATCAGTGGACAAGAACCTTTTCTCTTTTCCAAAACATACTTCCCTGCCTAAAGTTTTGCTCACACATATTGTGCATCTATTTGCCTCTTCACGCAAAGAAGGCCTTGGAGATTAATGGTCACATTGCAAGGCTCACAAGTCACAAGTAACGATTCTCTTGCTTAAAGCAAAACAACAATGACCAGCGCATACATGCATGTTTTTATCCCCCAATATTATTCTGTTGTACAGTCTAATACATTTGAGCAAATTTCGACTTAATTATATGACATTTCTGATGGCCAACTGATAATTAACAACAAATTAATTTAGTATTGTAAAGCCAACCTGTCCTGTACGATAAAAGCTACCTATAGATCTTCCCTTGCTCTGCTCCTGCAACCTCACAACATACAAACACTAAAACAACTAGTTCTCTCCTAACAGTTCAGGAAAGGGGCAGTGCAACCATGAACAAATTGTCGCTTTGGTTAGCTTTCTTGTCTCTTCTAATTCAGAGTGATACCAACAATGCAGCTGTGTTTACAGTTGGTGACCACAATGGCTGGTCCTTTGGCTCTGACAGCTGGTTGGCAGGAAAGAGCTTCCGTTCCGGCGACATACTTGGTGTGCTTTTTTTTCCCTTTTTTTTTGTTCTCTAAGTAGAACTCGGTAAGTTTCTTAGATTGAGGATGAAATGTGGCTCCTGTATATTGGCATGAATGCAAGGAAAAAGAAAATAAAAAACTAAGTACAACATATTTATGGGAAATATTTTTCAGTTAACAAATTATGTTTCCCAAACTTTATGAAAGCAATGTAGAATTCATACTTGTGTAATTTTAATAGATTTTCTTAATTTAGCCGTGTTGCTGTTTTTATGTTATCATATTCTTTGGATCAATTTTTGTTAACATATTGATAGCTCTGGTTCTTATGTCAACTGTAGCCTTCCAGCCACTTTATAGTACTATTCTGATAAACTGAGAATCATTTCCCAAATCCCAATTAACATAGAATAGAGCAGGAATTTATATGAACAGCTTATTCTATAACAGTTAATTTCATCAATTAATCTCCAAATTTTCTTTTGCATTTTCTCTGTTCTCTTAATTTCTGCTTTTTATGGCATATGTTTCGACAGAATTCAATTACAATCCGGACATCCATAACGTGGTGGCAGTAGATGCTTCTGGGTACAATAATTGTCAAATGTCGGCTGGATCTAGGGTTTACAACTCCGGTAACGATCGCATAACTATCGGCCGAGGCACCAATTACTTCATCTGCAGTTTCGCCGGTCATTGCGGTGGTGGGATGAGGATTGCAATTACAGCATATTAGTTGATGTTGTAAAGCGTCATTGGTTGTAGTTTAAGTCGTACTGAATAATAAATTAATAATAGTTTCAAGGAGAGAAATATCAATTGATTCTTTTGCTGTATTACGATTGGCGGTCTTATTTTCTGTTCTTCTTGTAATTCAAAATTTCAAGTTAATTCGTCCCAACTGTTGTTTGGAATATTCCTTGAACAAGAAATGACCGTGCTCATTTTAGATAGGCCGAGTATGTATTATTCCTGGTTAATCGTAATTGCATATATCTTCGACTCTTTAATGTTTTTAAAGACTAATGAAACTTTTTTCCAGTAAAAGGGTCATAGTTTGGTTTGCGCGGGAAAGCCGTGCAGATGTTATTGCTAGTGAAAGTGTTTATAAAGGCTGAAACATTTAGCATTTTGCATATGCAATTAATGGAGAAAATGTGGCCTAACAAGAGCCACTAACCTCAGTGCTAAGCGCACTAATAGAGCGGATTATACAAATTATAATAGCAATAACTGAACAAACAAATTATACAAACTACTGTGCTACATGTGAGTGCAAAGTTGCAAACACAATAAACTTTCCTCAAAGAATAAGTACAAACTAAAATTTTCAAATAAGCCCATCAAGTTTTGTTAATTTAAATGAGGGTTGAAGTACTTAATTGTGATTTGGTTGGTGTTGATGTCGTGTGTTGTAACAAACATAGAGCTAGGAACTTTCAACTTTTAATAATTTTTTGTTATGAGTTATGTGGGTCCAGACAAAGATTACAAGTATATATACTTAAATTCATACAGCCAGTGCTAGGATGACTAGTGAATGAGTATTCGTGAGTATAAAAAATTATTATATATTTTCACGAATAAGTAGACATAAATTGTTTATTCCGAAAGTATCATTATTACTGACAAAAGTATTTGCAAGGATATCAATGTTGTTAAGTATTTTTATCCTTGTCGATACTCACATATTCTTGTAGATCCTATTTTATTTTAAGGCGGTTTTTGAATTTTAAGTAAGAACAACACAAACCTATTATAATGAGGTCTGATCTTGTATAACTAATTTACATAGGACATTATATTTTAATTTTAAAAATTCAAAATTTAAATGATGAATTAAATTGTTATTCTCTTCTATGGATCGGATGCACAGAATTATTTGCGCATGAGCTAATTTAAATTTTATTCTGAAGACTTAAAAAACCATTTTTCTGTTAGAAGAGAATTTATCATTTTCTTATCAAATATTTACGCTTTGTTTTGGAAAGAAACAAAATTTCACAAAAAAGATGACCTCCATTTGCTTCTGACTTTTTAACCGATTTGTTTCTTGCGAATAATAGGTAAGTTACCATTAGTTTGTCTAGCATCCAATGAAATGATTTAAAACCAACCAATTAGCCAAAGGTAGCTTAATTTGTTTCTTCCAACGAGCCCACATTTCCCACTAGCTCAATTTTAAACACAAAAGTTCTTCGTGCAAACCACCAATAAGAGGATTCCTTGTTTCAGATTTGACCGCGACATAGTGTAACGGGTCACCAACAAGGACTCGCAAGTCCCAATTCGCAAACATCCTTTCCAAGTTCCAACCGTTGTTGACTCGCTACACGACGTTATTGTATCCATCTCATCCAATGAATCTGGATTGAACCCCTTGCGCTCCAAAATATTACCATTGTGGGTGGTTAGCCGATCTCTTTTTCATTTTCAGGCCTAAATTTTCAACAGGCTCTTTTACTTTTACTTTTACTAAGAATGCACCTAGCGCCGGAACTTGTACAATGCAAGCAAATATCAAATGCCTTTTCAACTAATACATTGTTAAATTGTATTTAAATATGAACTACATTAAACATGCACATAGAATGATAGAAATAGTAAACATGAGCTATTATGTCGAGTCAATACAATTATTTCTCCTGAAGCAACTTAATTACTTCATAAAATATGCTCAGTATTAACGCAAAGATCAATCTCTTGTTTTTATTTTTATTTTAAAAAAGAAACAAGCTGGGAATTGCAGAAAAGAATTCAAACAGAGCATCATATCTGCTCTTACCGTGACTGAGAGCACACTCGTGACTCCGTCTGGTCGTCATTTATGGGTCCCAATTATATTGGCAAATAAAAAATTGTGCTATAAATAGAGGACCACGGCACTATCAACACTTGCAACACAAAACACAACCTGCAGATTAAGTATTTCCTTGTTAGAGAAATTAATTAGACAGGATGGCCATGGGAAGAGGTAGTGCTAACAAGGTGACAATGGCTCTTGGATTGGTTTTCCTGTGCTTTATTTTAGGAAGTGAGGTGGTTGAGTCGGCCGTGTATACAGTCGGAGACAGTGGAGGTTGGGGTTTCAATTCAGGCAGTTGGTCGAAAAGCAGGCGTTTCAAGGCCGGTGATGTACTCGGTGAGATTAAATCGTCTTTTTTTAGACATCAGAAATTGTTTACAGTGATATTATGTTTTATCAAACAAAGTGTTCTTTCATTCACTTTGCAACGTTTGTTGTGATGGATTCCTTTGATTGAGCTTCAATTCTATCAAATTGTAAAAAGAAACTGGCTACCAATTACTATCATGTCGATCACTTCTTCTAAAACAGAATTAACGAATTGTAAAATAACATACATGTTAGGACATTTTCCGAAAGTAATAATAAAAATATAAATAAATTAAGAAGGCTTATTGTTTATAGAGAAGTCTTAAAGGACGGGCATCTAATTAATATTTTCAATTAATTAAGTGATTCTTTTCTTATGATTGACAAAAGATAATTAGTTGATGACTAACAATTCGTTAATCCATTCATTGTTTGTTACATGCTAGTCTTCAACTACAGCCCATCAATCCACAACGTGGTCTCGGTTAACGCCGCAGGCTACAATAGCTGCAAGACACCAAGAGGTGCCAGGGTTTACACGTCAGGCGGCGATCGCATCACGCTAGCCAGAGGAACAAACTATTTCATCTGCAACTTTTCCGGCCACTGCGAGTCCGGCATGAAGATTGCTGTCACCGCAGCATGATCCTCCTCATTGGAGATTTGTGTTGTTGTTTCATTGAATGAGCTGATGTTTAATTACCTCTCTATAGTCTCTGGTGTTAATTAGTATTTTCTGTTAGTCCTACAATGATACATATTAATTGAACTGGCAGTATATATATAAGATATGCCCTGGTAGCTGGTACTTCATGTATGATTGGTGTAATAATAAACTCGCTTGCATGATATTTGACTTTAATTTGTTGGGATTTTGCTGGCTCTGTTATCTTTTTTAATTAAGGTTTGTTTATTTTAATGTCTTAGTTTCAAACTTTAGTTCCTTTGTGGTGGGATCTGTATTATGATGTTGTTTTCCCCCTTCCAATGCACAAAGACAATTTTAAATTATAACACTGACGAAATTCTATATTTCTATATGTTTTCATTTGTTTTGCATATAATTTTAAGAAGATCAATTAAGCAAAAATAATATACGTAACCAGAGCACTTATAACTTAACATTTTCAAATAATTGAACCAAAACCCTGTGTAAAAGTCTCTGCCAATCGTAGTTAATTTAAAAAGAAAAATACCATAAAATAAATATCCCAACTGATATGTGCCAGTGTCATTATATATAGTACATATTTAATTGACTCTTGGTCCCTTTCAATATTAGAAAATTATCTTGGTGGGGTGGTAGGTTTCGACATCAACTCATTAGGAGTTTGAGGACCCGTGAACATCTTCCAAAATAATAAATTAAACAATTTGGTGCGTTCAATTATACAAAAAATAGACTATGTTTGTTTTAAAGAAATCTTAATTTGACGATATAAAAGAAATATAATTATGCTACAATTTTTTTTAAATGTCCAGTACATTTTGCAACTTCAAAGATGAATCCACTGGATTCTAACCTCGGAATCCCAAAACATATAACTGATCAAGCTTAATATAAAGAGTTAGGCTAATATGACATTGGTATTATTTGAAACTAAATAACACCACATCTTAAACCCTTAGATATGCTTTAAGATTCGTACAAAATAAAGTGTTTGAACAGTAAAAATAGATATTACGAATCTTAAAGCATATCTAAGGGTTCAAGATGTGGTGTTATTTTATTTCAAATAACACCAATGTCATATTAGCCTAGCTCTAATATAAATGAAGGATCCGATCCTTGTTGTTTCTCAAAAAAAAAAAAAAATTTCACTCTCGTTTATAGTTTGTACATGGATCAGATTAGAGTGAAAAAAGCGTTGTACCGATCAAAATGTCAAGGAATGGTTACAACACGCAAATAGTAATGTCATGCTCAAACGTGCTTCGCGTGACCATTTAATTATAATTTAAGTTAGTTTATTCAAAATTCACCATTTGATTAATGTCATAATTATACGTAACTTACGTGACTATATGCCGTACTGTGACTAGATCTTTCACATGTCATACCGTGCCGTGTCAAAGTTTCAAAAAATAATTACAGCACGAAACACATAAGTCACGGCTCGTAATTGACATATGTACTGTGCTATTTCGTGATACAACAACCTCTACGTACAGTACTATTTTTCTCACTCTAGATCAGAGCCACTTAATTTAATTGATGGTATTGGACACCAGTAGCTAGCTAGCCGTCAGTCATTCACTCAAAAATAGATGAACGGTTAGATCTCGGTCTCTATTCACTTCATGCCCCCCTGTTAAGTGTTAACCGAGTATTCGAGTGCGTATCCTCTGAGATATCTAAACTTTTTGCGCGACCGACGTGTACGGTGCCTATTCGGGGATAGCGCTGGGACCAGTTTTATTTGAGCTTTGAGATTTGTGTAGAACATATTTTAATGGTTGGGATTTTCCAGAAAACAGTCAAAGTTTGAGATATCTCAGAGGAGGCGAATTCCTGTTAACCCCCCCTTGTATTTACAGAAAATAAAATAAAAACAAGATGGACGGTAATTGAAAAGTGTTGAAAGTTCGTACAATTAATGTCTCCACTTTTATTTAGGGAGCAATTAATTATAAGCAAGAGTCCAAATAAATTATAATCTATGTGCACTGAGTATATCAAATAAGTTGGAGTAAGGCTTAGGTGTTATAGATAGCACACATGTTACGATTTTAAAAAATTACTGTATAAAAATAGTTTAGTAAATTGGTTATATAATAAATTTGTAGAATATCAATTTTACTATTTTCGAAAGAGGAAGGTTCAAATGCTTTCATTTTTTGTGTCTCCATCATGCCTCCATTTTTTAAAACTTTAATAACTCAAAATTTAAAACTTAAAAGTCAAAAGAAAACCGTTAGATATGATCTATATTATTTTCTCGATGTGCTCAGAAAAAATTATCACATTTCAATTTTGTTTTTATGTGAATCAATAAGTTCAAAAATTAACATCTAGAAATTATCCATATTAGTGCGTTTTTTACAAGATCTTGATGACAATCAAAATAAAATTGAAATGTCATAATTTTTTATATATGCATAGATAAAATGATGTAGATCATATCCAACGGTTTTATTCTGACTTTTAAGTTTTAAATTTTGAATTATTAAAGTTTCTAGAAATGGAGGCATAGTGGAGGCACAAAAAAGGGAGGCATTTGAACCCTCCTCTTTTCGAAATTATTTTACTATTTTTTTGTGATTTATGAAATATGACAAAAAATTGCTAATGTTTTAGACCATTTTTTTGTTATCTTTCATAAATTATAAAAAATAGTAATAAAAAAAATTCAAAAATAGTAAAAATTGGTATTCTACAAGTTCATTATTATATAACCAACTTACTGAGCTACTTAGATCAAAGTTTGAAATTTATACGATAGGTTTTGAAGCTGCAACATCGAAGGCCTTATGTTATCCATAGCACCTAAGCCTTACTCAATAAGTTATATCCAATGTTTATGAGACTCAAATTTGAGTTCAATAGATTCTGTGTCCGTTTGATCCACATAAATATTAAAGTGGATACGCACAAATATTAAAACAGTGTGCACGTATATCATAAAGGGGACCTGATGAACACATAACTCATCAAACTCAAATTGTTCAAGTAGTTGTAAGAGTTGTTTCGAGTGTGTAATAAAATTAGTTTAAATATAGTGTATATACTCAACATGATTTGGTATCAAGGTTTGTCATGATAACTTTGTCAGAGTTGACAATCGGGATCTAAGTCGTGGTTCAACACATATAAGAAGATCACCATTTGGATTGTACATGTGTTCAGGAGCAGATCTATTGTAGCGGGGAGAGGGGGGGGGGGGGGGGGGGCGGAGGGGGCAGCCGTCTTTGAATTTCAAGTTTTAGTGGTGATCTATTGGTATCGATCTCTCTCTGGAAATTTTTTTGTCCTCTTTTGGATGTTTGATTTGTAATTCGGATTAAATTTAGTATTAAAATCAAAATTTTTTTTTATTATGATTGGTAATATTAATTATAAGTTATAGGATCAAATTATAAGTCAAAACATAGTTTTTTTTATTGAGGACCCAATTAGTTAATGGGTTTAAATCCGATAAGCTATTAAACCCGATTCGATATTTTTTGTCCCCAATGAAAATCCTGGGTCCGCCCCGACGTGTGTTGATACTTTGTCAGAAGATCGGTGAGACATGTGAGGTTCATAATTGTACAATTGGAAGATTGAAGACTTGTGAGAGAATGAATATAGTTTTTTCTATTAAAACTCATTTTGAATTTTTAAGGTCGTCATTTTATTATTCATTAAAAAAAAAAATATGCAGTACATGTAAGAAAATTATATAATTTTCTATTTGTTGGTTTTCAAAAGTAAATAATTTATTTATCTACTTGTAATATATACACAATAAAATTTTGGTATAAGTTTGTTTGTGCATTATAAGTAAGAAATTGAATTATTTACTGTCAAAATTAGCTAATTAGAAGACTGTACAATTTTCTTACATATACTACATATTTTTATTTTTATTTTTTTAAAAATGATAAAATGAATACTTTCTAAATTTAAAATGAGTTTTAATAGAAAAATATAATAATTTAAATAAATTTATGAGTTTTTAAAATTTGAAAGGATAAATATGATATTACGAAGTTTAAGGGAAAAACATATATAATTTGGAGGGTAGAACTAGGGTGTTCTTAAGCTCACCAATGTGTTTGGTGAGCTTAACTCCAAAACCCATCAAATCGGTTTCAAATGACGAATCCGAACCGTTGAAATCCGTCTATTTTACAAGTGATGTGTCTACATGTGAAAATTTTAAACATTTAAATTAATTTAGTATAAAGTCAAGCGGTCAAAAAACGTTCAAAAAATGAATGCACTAAAATTAATTTATTAACCTTCTAATTTTGTCCGATTGACTTTATACTAAATTAATTTGAATGTTTAAAATTTTCACATGTAGACGCATCACTCATAAGGTAGGTGGGTTCTAACGGTTCGAATTTGTCATTTGAAACCGATTTAATAAGTTTTGAAGTTAAGCTCACCAAACAATGTTTAGTGAGCTTAACAACACCCTAGTTCTACTCTAATTTGGAAACTCTTTGAGACATGAAATTCCTCCAATTTCTTGTTAGTACAAATTAAATCATATATTAGTCTTGACTATAAATCTGTATATATACGACTGTATACCTTACACAATGATCTTTCATAGGCATATTAAATACTGTTGTAGGAGTTCTCGGTATATCATAATTAAGTCGATGAACCGCTTACGGGACTTGAAAATCCTAACAGCAAGCAACTCCAGGCTATATTATTAACCTCTCACCCCAAAAAACTACAGGTTATACAGCGTCAATTGGAAATCAAGCAGGCTAGCAGCCAATCAGATAACTGGAAACACGTCTTTTCTAATCCTATTAGCGTTAAAAAGTTATCAACTGACATCTTGATCTAGATACTTCTTTCAACTGCGTATGTCCCACTTGTCAGTGAAGACTCCTAGTCTTTCTCCACCAGTAATCCGTATAATCGATTTTAGAAACACCGAGTCTGATTGCTAATCCTACCTCTTCTCTCTCGATGCCACGGCGAATTACCTTCCCCTACATCCGCCGCCTCCTCCTTCTTCTCCTTCCCCTCCTCCGCCTCACCGCCGCCGTGCGCCCCTTCGTGCTCGTAATTACTAATGATGATATAATCAAAGACTACTCCTCCGATTCCCTCCCCTCCGAGTCAGAATGGGACGATTTCACATCTCTCTCCGCCTCCTTCGTCGACCCTTGGCTCTCTATTTTAGATCCGACTTCGTCTGATTTAAGTAATTCCGATGAGTTTAGCTCTTCTCTATCTGATCTGATCACCTCCTTCTCTAGCGGTGATCCTGCGGCTGCCTCAGCTGCTGCTGCTCAAATTGCAGCGGAAGCTACTGCTGGGGTACCAGCCGCACAGTCGGTTATAGGGTTTTTGTATGGCGCCGGGGTGTTGAGAAAACCTGATCGGGGTAGGCATTTTATGTACCATAGTTTTGCAGCTGATGGAGGCGATCTGCACTCCAAGATGGCGCTGGCCTATTCCTACTTCAGGCAAGAAGTAAGTAATATTAGTAATTATAGAAAGTGAACAAAAGAGAAACAATTGCTCCAAATTTTCACTTTTGGTGTTATTCTGGTAAAAAATGCCACTGTTTGTTTGGAAATTACTGCATTAGTGGATTGTATGTTGTCACTGTTAGATTGCATTCCTGTGGCCATTATTACTATGATCACTTCTGAAATTATAAAGCATTGTAAGTTAAAAAAACAAAACAAAAAGAAAGAACACATATTAAGATGCTAATCATTGCTGCTTATCAAATGTTAGCATGATTGGTATGTTGCAGCTGTACTGAATTAAATGTCCAAGAAACAAGACAATTTAATACAGATGTGCCCTTTGATTACTGGCATACAATCAGTGCTTCCTGCCTTTTGAAGAAGACTTCATGAGGATGTTACCTAGGATGACCATACAAGTTATGGTGTCTGGTATTGTTATCAATCCTACCGCTTTGTATGACTGTACGAGTTAGGCAGTTACCTGCATTTTCTGTTTTTTTGCTTGTTAATGATTATTTGAGTATTAACTTGTGTTCTGTAAAAAAAAAACCCACACAAAATTTAATTTAGCATATTACCAGTCAAATTAATAGTCTAATTGCTTTCTTCAGCCATCAAAACTGGCATGGTACTGGCAATGAGGATAGACAAGATGCCTAAACCATGCTAATCAGATTTTGCAATGGCTTTTCAGATCTTTCTTTCTCAGACCAAATGTCTGTAAATACTGCAAAGGAAGCATGCAATAAAGTATGGACACTCTATCTGGGTTCGAGTTTTACAATGTTTTCTTGTATGATTGCAACATATCCTACTTTTTGTTGCAGATGTATGAGAAGGCAGTTGTGTTGTATGCTGAGCTGGCAGAGGCAGCTCTTACAGGATTTTTGATGTCAAAGGAGCCACCTGTTATGGAGGCAGTAAGGCTGCACAGCGGAACTGAGGAGAACCGGGAGGTCCTGAGAAAGTCGCGTGGAGAGGATGATGAGGACTTCCAGATAACGGAGTACCAGGCGCAGCGTGGTAATGCCCCTGCCATGTACAAGCTTGGTCTTCTCTACTACTATGGTCTTCGTGGCCTCAGGTCTGTCCACTAATAGCACTATCACCCATCCAAGTATTATTGTCAAAACTGAATACTGTTACTACGTATTAGCACTGTCGCTCTCTCTTAAGTAAGAATCTCCTGTTCTGTTTCCATGTATGGGCCAATATCTCTAGAAGTTTCAGAAGGTATAGAAAGTCAATTCTATTGTTTGAAGTGTTACCCTGATAAGTAACCAAAGTTTATCATATAACAATAGGCGTGATCATGCAAAGGCGAGGTACTGGTTTTCGAAGGCAGTGGAGAAGGGAGACACACGGGCCATGGAGCTGATGGGGGAGATTTATGCACGTGGGGCTGGGGTCGAGAGAAACTACACCAAGGCCTTTGAGTGGCTCTCTCTTGCAGCGAAGCAGCAGTATTACTCGGCCTATAATGGGCTCGGCTACCTCTATGTCAAAGGGTATGGGGTGGAGGAGAAAAACTTGACTAAGGTCTGTCATTTTGTTAATTACTATGAAGGATCATTTAGTCTGTGTTTTGTATACAGTGTGCAGATACTATTTGTGCTCTCTTATTTGTTGGAAAACCAGCTAAGTTTGTTGAACAGTAGGTTTTGCTTGAAGTGAACCCCATCCTGTAAGTATCATGCTTAGTTTTGTTTTTTTACTTCATTTGTGTGTAGGCAAAGGAATACTTTCATATAGCAGCTGAGCATGAGGAGCCAGGGGGACACTATAACCTAGGAGTGTTATATCTCAAGGGCCTTGGTGTAAAGAGAGATGTGGCGGCGGCATGCAACCTCTTTCTAGCTGCAGCCAATGTGGGCCAACCCAAGGCCCTCTACCAAGTCGCTAAATTGTTCCAAAAAGGGATTGGCCTCAAGAAAAATCTTCAAATGGTCCTTTTTTTTTTTTTCCTTTTCTATTCATTCAGCCGCTGTTTTATCAGGACCTCACAACATATATAAAAATAGTAATTGCACAAGTACTCTACAAAATGCTGCTCAGGTTGTTTTGTATAGAAGAACAGTCCTTTCTATTGTGAAGATGGTATTTTTACCCAATAATGTACTCATATAATATGTTATAATTGTTGATCTTTTTCAAATGTGTTCTTTTAGGCTACATTATTATTCAAAACGGTAGCTGAACGAGGACCATGGAGCTCTCTCTCAAGATGGGCCCTGGAAGCCTACCTTAAGGGTGACATTGGAAAAGCACTATTTTTATACTCTCGCATGGCAGAACTAGGTTATGAGGTGGCTCAGAGCAATGCAGCGTGGATACTTGACAGGTAGAAGTTAACAAGTTTAAGCAAATTTCTGTTTTGGTATCTTCAGTTATGATATCCATATATTTGTCAGTCACAATGCTAAACTTAGTTCATGCAATAGTTGCAAGAATCCTATTTGGGTTGTGTCAACATTTGAAAATCCAGCCACGTCTTACTTCTCTATGTGCAATAGCTTCATTCTAATCTGGAACATCCAGAATTATAGTCTTGTTGGTTTTCTTCTTTGTCACCAATTAGTTATCTACGTTGGGGTTTGATTGCGTTGACTATAGGTGAACAATACCTGAATCTGAAAATTTCTGATTGTGTGCTAACTTGCACAAGTTATTCAATAATAAAATTGGGAGCATTACAGGTATGGAGAACAGAGCATGTGCATGGGGGAGTCCGGAGGATTTTGCTCTAACACAGAACGCCATCTCCGTGCCCACTCTCTCTGGTGGCAGGCTTCTGAGCAAGGCAATGAACATGCAGCATTGCTTATTGGAGATGCATATTATTATGGCAGAGTAAGTTTTTTTCTTGCTATTCTAGCAGTTAGATTTAAATGTGCAATCCATGAATTTGGTTGCCCATGTAAAAAAAAGGTCCAATCCATGGGACACTTGAGTTGTTGGCATCGTTATGTCATATAGTACAGCCAAAACTGTGAGCATTTCCAAAGGCAATACTGCAATCGAAAAGTATAACAATATATTTTATTAGAAAATACACATAATTTTTTTTTTTGTCGGTATTGTTGATTAGAAATTATCTAGTCCATACACAATGTTAGATTATATATAAATAGGTGGATGGAGGTCATTTACTTGATAACAAATGAAACCATAAGTGCTCTTATCCTGTATTGGTGCTGAGATCCTGTTTGGTGTCAGTCTTTAGAAAGATGTTGTCTCTCTCAATTTTGTAATCTCATATCAACAGGGTATAGAAAGAGACTATGACCGTGCAGCGGAAGCTTATTTACATGCACAGTCACAATCAAACGCTCAGGCTATGTTCAACCTGGGGTATATGCATGAGCACGGTCAAGGCCTTCCATTGGATCTCCATCTTGCCAAGCGGTATTATGACCAGGCCCTTGAGGTGGATGCTACTGCCAAGCTGCCTGTTACGCTCGCCCTCTTCAGCCTTTGGGTCAGGAAAAACTATGCAGGAACTTTTGTGGTGAGACTTCTTTTCAATATCTTCTTGGGACAGCAATTGGTCAGGTGTAGAGAATTATTATTATTATTACTATTAGTATTATTGTTGTTATTATTATTGCTATTATGTTATTATTGCTGAGGAGGGTTCAAATGCCTCCATTTTTGGTGCCTCCATTTTTTAAAACGCTAATAACTCAAAATTTAAAACTTAAAAGTAAAAATAAAACCGTTGGATATGATCTACATCATTTTATCTATGCACTTGTAAAATATTATGACATTTCAACTTTGTTTTGGTTGTCATCAAGAGCTTGTAAAAACCTACTAATGTGGATAATTTCTAGACGTTGATTTTTCAACTAATTGATTCACATAAAAAGAATACCAAAATGTGATAAAAAAATTTGAGCACATAGATATAATAGTATAGATCACATCTAACGGTTTTATTTTGAAGTTTATGATTTAAATTTTAAGTTATTAACGTTTTAACAAATGGAGGCATGGTGGAGGCATTTGAACCCTCCTCATTATTGTTTATTATTATAATTATTAATAACAAGATTATTATATTGTTGTTGTTGTTATTATTATTATTACTTAACACCATAATGGGCTAGATCTGACGTGATCTGCCAATAGGGTCAAGAGATACTGACCCTAAAACCTGGAAATCAATCAGGTCATTGAGTATCTGATATATTGGTTGTGGACGGTTTTGATGGCCAGTATGTCAAACTTACATGGGTCGCATGTGAATATTGTTTTCTTGTGATACATATTTGTTTTCTTCTTTTGTTAATACGGAAGAACTAAAGCTATTGGCTTATATGGGAGTTTGGTCAAGGGATGCAACCCAAAGTAATTGACCTATCGTACTGGACCCAAACCAATCCGCTAGTGGATCAAGAAATTGTTACCTAAACCTAACTCTTTGGCCAGCTTGCTGTCTAGGTTAGCAACTGAACAGCACCTCTAGGATTTGAGGCTTTGGTAGTTTTAGCTCTACTAGTCGTGTACCTTAACTTTGTGGGTTGTTGCAATGTTCACATAGCTCAAATAGTGTTAATTTTATTGGAAACTAATAGCTGTTGTATTTAACATAAAATATTATGTTTCATAATTCAATTTGCAGAACGAGTATGAATGATTGGCAAGTACTTTACTTCTGAGGCTAATTCTTAATCATAGTTTTTTAAATCCTTGTTAGTTACTAGCATAAAATTATATTTTTTATTCCTGGCAGGATAGTTCTAATTATTAGTTTTTTATTTTTAATTTGTGTCAGGTAAGTTTCATTGATGTACTGCCAGATACATATCCGAGAATACAGGAATGGGTAGAGGGTATTCTGATGGATGAAGGAAACGCAACCATCTTGACCCTTTTAGCTTGCCTCATAACTGTTTTGTACCTGCGCGAACGGCAGAGGCGGCAAGCTGGTGAGGCAGCTAATGTGCAGCCCCCAGAAGGCGGGCTAAACTGATCTGAGAACATATTTAACATGTAGGTAGTTTTCAGTTTTCTTTTTATTCTTTTTGATCTTCCATAGGATCATTGTTGCGCTTCATGATCTCACAAAGTTGTATATGTCACACATCTTTTTATTAGAATACTGTAATTTTCTTCCTAGAAGAAAGATACAAGTTTTTATGCTCTTTTTGACCAATACAAAGAGGATGGTTCATTGTATTATTAATTTGATGTGATAAACTACTGTTATATGGATCAACATTCAGCAATCGTATTTGATTTAATCTCAGACGGCGATGATAATTTTGTCTGTACCCTCCGAATAACCATTGCAGAAAAACTGTTGGTTAATTCAATGGAGACACCTGGTCTGGTTCTCAATTTTAGCAAGTTGTGTTATCCTTCACCAGCGAGTCAGCGACTTTGACACGTGCTTAGCATTACCGCTGATGGGCCGTTATGGGCTTATCCTGTTAGGCTTTTTATACGCTCGAACTCCAATGTAACTTTTAGATTCAAGACAAGGATCTTCTGGAAATAAATCTGCTGTTTTTCCAAAGGAATAACAGGACCCTGTTATTTATATCTTCATTAAGATTTGCTCATAAAAAAACTTGTTCGCTAAGATTCGTGTAGGAAAAATTTGGACCGGTTGGGATGGGAATAACAGCAGATTCATTTCCGGATCTTGCTGTCATTTTATCATCAAACATTTGAAATTATTTTTATTGGGTTATCACAACAAGTACAAACTTTGAATGAAGAAAATAAAATAAGGGCATCAGAACCTCCCCAGCCCACAACCTTAAATATTTTTTTACTGATTTTGTCCATTTTCTGTACGTTATTGTGTATTAGCACAAAACTGATTAGTTGCAGTTTTCGTATAATGAAAGATGTATTCTTTCTTCTTTGACTTATCACTAAAGAAGTAAGGAATAATCTTGATATTATGTTATTAACTTAAGAATTTGAAAATATAGAGTAGCGCAGTGATTATAACTAATAATGATATAGATTAACAAAATATACATGTAAATTTATGATATTATTAATTTGGAATGCAAATAATACTAAATTGTTCATTAATAATTTATGTTTTGATTTTGTGGAAGAAATATTTTAAGAGGAGAAAAATGTAACAATATGAAAAATACGTAAATAAAATTAATGACTGAAGGTAATTTATGAAATGCTTAAAGGTGTTTTTTTTTTCAATAAATTAGGTAATAATTCACAAGAAAATAGTATTTGTATGAAAAGATGAACAAGTTACTTATGTTAATTTCATCTTAAGTGCAACAAACAATAATTTGAAATTATATTTAACCGAAATAATAGTTTGAGAGCTTTAAAATATATTAAGTTTTAAAAAATCTGGATGAAAGATTTAAGAGATTCTCATGCCTAGCAATCTATCAGTTGAAATAGTTATACATTAATTAGTAAAACATATAATAAATAATAAAAAGTAATACTTGATAATATGATATTCTTCTTTTAAATGATTTTGAGACTAATTTACAAATTTGTAAATTTGTAAATTTAAAGGTAAATTATTTAAAAGTGCAAACTTAAGGAAAAAAAAAAATCACCTACGTGGCACTATGGCTACGTGATCAATAGTAAATGCTTCACCCCATAATTTAATTAAAGTAAATTTAATCCGTGAAGAAAGTAAAAAAAAAGTAGAAAAGAAAGGCTCTAAGCCGTGAAGAAAAGAAATAAACAAAACAACAAATCAAATATAATCGCAAAAGAAAAGAGAAAGAAAAGGAAAAGCGAAAAACAGAGAGGGGGGTTTCTCCTCTCTCTCTCTCTCTCTTCGTGCTTGCATGAGTGCTAGAGAAAGGTTTGTGTAAGGAAGGCTCTAAGCCGATAATCTAGTTATTGTGGTATTTTTGATTTCCTTTCTTCTCTATTTTTGGTTCTTGCTCAAGTCCATTATTGATGGCTAAGTTGATTTCTTAGAGCAATGAAAGTATATCTCTGCAATAAAGAAAGTTTAAACATCATATTCTTGTTTTATTGTTTTGTGATATCGATGTGATTTGATCCTAGTACCAGTCGGTATCACTAGGTATAATCTCCTGTTTTGAATTTCTAGGGATTGATTTATAATTAAAGAACATAAATAAATAAGGAAATATTTTGCTAAATGTTAAAGCTTGAGTAATAATAATTGAGTGAGTCTATGGTATTATGCATATGACGGGTTGTTACTGTGTTACGGCTCTATATTCGAGTTTTCAAATCTTAACAGTCTATCTGAACCATTTATCTTGTTCTCTATATTAATATGTATTTGGAGACCAAATTTTACATTTTTTGAAATTTTTTTACTATTTTTTTAGATATTTAGAAAATCACTTGAGCTGAAAATTCTGGACCATCCAAAAACAGTGATTTTCAATAAATCTAAAAAAATAGTAAAAAAATTGCAAAAAATGAAAAATTTGGTCTCCAAACACATATTAATATGGAGAACAAGATGAACGATTTGGATCGACTGTTAGAATTTGAAAACTCGAATATAGAGCCGTAGCATGGTGCCAAATTGTAATATGCATAGTACCATAGACTCACTCATAATAATTTGTCAAAGGGGATTAACTGAAAAATGGAAAATAAAGTGTGGCTTGAGATTGACTTTCGGAATTGTCTTTTGATTGAAGTGTAGCTTGGTTCAGAAAATAATAAATTACAAAAGATATAAAAAGATTTAGCTCAAGCTGCTCAATTGTGTTGTGGTTGATAATAAATGAATTTGGACCTTAATTATTTAGACATATGAATTGGATTCGGACTGATAGATTAGAACATTAATTATTTCAACTTGATGATTGGAGTGAAAGCTAACAATTTAGATGAGTCCGGTAAAGCAGAATTGAACTAAAATTATAAAGTAGTTTGATTTAATGATTAATTAGGGAACCATTCAATAAATAACAAATGATGAAATTAACTAATAATGAATAACAAAAACGCACATGAATTGTTTTATAATGATAATTTGTAAGTAATAGTAAAGTAACTATTATCTTGCTATAGACATTGATAATGTGAAGCAAGACTTGAATGGACAGTCAAGAACAATATATATAATGATTGACTCTCTATTAATTTGTCCTATGATATCTATTAGATTAGTCTGAGATTTATAATTATGAATTAAATCATAACTCGTTCGGCATTTTCAATATTTGATTGACTGTATTGATTGAAGTGTTGCATCATATGGATTGCCTAATGCAATTAAAACTGAATTACATATGAGTTTGTTGACTGTCATGTTGATATTGTTTATCGATTTATTATTTTTTATTACAAATAATTGATTGAGACCACAATAATTGAATTGATTGAATATTGAATACTGTAAGGATCCTTGAACCTCCATATAAAAGAGAAAAAAGATTAATATATTGTAAAGTCTAGCAAGCTACTAGATTTTACTTCATAACACTTATGTGCATATAGTGAATGGCCTCAATTGAATCCAATACCAGTTGGTAGGGGATATTAAATAAATTTGAGGTGTGACTGTAAGATTAATGGCCAGTGGTAACTATCTTATCATTGATTTTCTTTCTGACAATGACAATATTGTAATATTAGTTTTGTATTGGTTCTGTTAACAAATTGTTAGAATAGTTAAAATAGTATAAGCCGTGACACGACAAATACATGTTATGTGAAAAGGTAGACATGGATTGCTGGATGGCGTCTACACGACAAATCGAATGGTATCTATCAGTGTTACCAAATTAGAAATTGTAAAGTTAGGAAACTAAACGTTACAATAATTTATGGTTTTAAAGATTAAGACCCAAACCATTTATTTTGATAAGATTATTAGAGTTCTTATTTATATATGTAATTTTTGTTGTTCAAATGGATATAGTTATTGAGCATTTGCATTCGTCATTATATAATGAACTATTAATTTCTCGTGTAGAAATTTCATCCTGAATATGAATATTCTTCGAATCTAATAACATGAGTGGCAATCGGCACTAAGAAATATTTTATTAGTTTCCTCCTTGTGGGTTTACAAGTTTGTAAGACAAAGATAGTGAAACGTTTCTAGGGTAATAATTGACAGTAAGACCACCTAAAGGTAAGGGATTTGAGATTATCTCAGATGGTGCAGAGAGTATTTCTCTAGCATCATCAACTATAAATGATCAGACAATTATTGTAAATAAATTGGGATGTGACAAAAGTAATGTATGATACTAGCAATGCATACAAAAAATCCATGCCTCGCATTATGTTTATTGAATGGTAAATAGATATGGTAGAATTGTTGCATCTCCGTATTGGGGTGTGATAAATATTTCTTTAAAAATAGATGAAATATTATATAATTTGATTTATTGAAAAGCGATAAATAACCCGGATCAACATTTTTCAGGCCAGATTTTTTGCGGTTGTAAGAACAATAAAAATATTTCTTTATGTGCTATTGAAAAAAAAATTAAAAATGATTTGAATCTGAGTTATTGATCCCGTTTAAACGTTACTTCTAGGTAAATACATAAAATATTATGGTCTTTCTATTTTTGAAAAAAAATTGCTCTAATAAAAGTCAGATGTAATGATTTCTTATCAATTTTTTTAAATAGATACAAAATTTTAGAATTTAAATGTACTAGAAGGATCACAATATTTTTTATATTTATCTAGAATTGACTTTTGAACCGAGAACAATAACTCAAATTAAAATATATATTTTTTTCAATAACACAAAGATATAATTTTTCTTACAACTACAAAAAATACAGTTTGAAAAATGTTGATTCGGATTATTTGTCATAGTTTTTCTAATAAATCAAATTATACAGTATTTCATCTATTTTTTAAAAATGTATAAAATATTTATAATATTTTAATAAAAATAGATAAATTATAACATTTATATTTTAATTAAAAAAAGAACTCAATACGGAGAACAATTCTCTGGAAAGAGAACCATTAATCTGGAGAATTATTCTCCGGAAAATAAATCTGGATTCAGATTCTCCGAATTAGACAGAATCGAAAATAATATGAAAAAAGAAGCAGATTGTTAAATTTTGAATATTAATAAAAAAATTCGGCTTTTTGAGGGGGGATGTCATCCAATTAATTAACCAAAAAAGAAAAAATCTTTTTTTTTTATTTTTTATGATGAGTTAAAAAATGTAGCACGGTGGAAAACTGGAAAAGGGCAAGTTCTTCGAAGTTTATAAATAGTGTTACATAATTGTTCAATGATTGTCCATATTTGCTCCTCAAATAAAATATATGATGGCAACATGAGAATAAAATAAATAGTTTTTGTTTGCATCGCCAGTGCTGGGTTGGCGATATAGCATGCCATCTCCTAATAAAAAAGACAAAAAGGTAGCATCCTTCATATATCTGAAATAAATACTAGTAGAGTTCACAAAATGATGCGATAGTAATTGTTTGAGTCATATCATCATTTTCATGTCCGGAATAGCTAATTCATTATTATGATTCAATCGGAAAAACTGAGGATAGGATCTTGTAAATGTTATATTCGGAATCTATTTCTATATATACTAGAATTTTTTTTATCTTAATTTATAAAATAATGTCAAAGTTGTTAATTTCAATCATTTTAATGGATCTCAACCCTTGTTTATAAATGCATTTAGTAACCCTTTGTTTTATTCATGGATGCGAAGTATATTTGTATCTTCTTCTTCTTCTTTTTTTTTTTCTTCAAATTTTTTTTTATTAATAAGAATAATAGAACTAGGATAGCTTAATTAAGCTCACTATGTCCTTTGTGAGCTTAATTTCAAAACTCTATAGAAATGATTTCAAACGACAAATTCAATATGTTAAAATCGATCTACTTCACGTGTGACGTGTTTACTTATCAAATTTATAAAATTTTGAATTAATTTTAGTATTAAAAATAATGTAAAATGAATGCATTAAAAGTAACTATTAAGTTTTTTTATTGCTCGACTTTATATTAAATTAAATCGACAATTTATAAATTTGATATGTAAATGCATCACTCGTGATTAGTTTCAACAGTTTAGATTCAGTGTTTAAAGTAATTGTGATAAATTTTGGACTTAAGTATACCAATGAACTTAGTAAACTAATTAAAAGCACTCTTCTCTACTCAAATAAGAAAATAATTATAAAATAATTGAAGAAAACAATATTTGGAAAAGAGAGAAGCTAAATAAATTATGATTTTCTTTCGATAAAAAGAAGAAGAAGAGAGAATATAAAGAACATAAAATTGTCCCCCCTCAGTACTTTTTGGGGCTTAGGTGGATCATACAATTCAATATTTTGTGTTCTATCATGACCAAACCACCCCACTACTTTCGTTCTCAAGGAATCTATATGTTAGGTGAAACTAACAGTTTTTGTTTTTATTTTTTTTTATTTTAAGGTAGGAATCTCACACTAACAAACACATCGGAAGGGAAGGTGGCACCGTGCACGTGTGTATGACATAAGTTAAATTGTTTTCATATATAAATAAATGAGGGATGAAGTTACAACATTTTTTGAGTTACAACAAGTTACAATAAGTATTATTTACATTTTCAAAGTCTAAATCGTCGATTCAAACCGTTAGATGTGATCTCTACAATAAAATGTGCTTGGAGACCAAATTTTACATTTTTTAAAATTTTTTTACTATTTATTAAGGTGAATATAAAAACTAGTCAAATTTATACCATTGAATTTTGTACCCATCTTAATAAATAGTAAAAAAAATTAAAAAAAAATATAAAATTTGGTCTCCAAGCACATTTTATTGTAGAGATCACATCTAACGGTTTGGATCGACGAATTGGACTTTAAAAATGTAAATAATGCTTGTTGTAACTTGTAACTCAAAAAAAGTTGTAACTTCATCCCTCCTCTAAATATATATATAGGGTATATACTTTGAGGAATTTGTTTTCTTCGGCTAACTTGCAAAGTTGCTATATTCAAATTTTCAAATAGAGCAAAATGCCCTGGCATTATGCATGTTATCTATCAATGAAACACAATAATATTGCTTAATCTCTCTTATTTAAGTTTGAAGTCTTAAATAACATTCACAAAAGACGAAAGTCAAACAGAAATAAACGAACAAAACAAGTATATATACTGCCTTAAAAGTGCTTTCATTAATACAATTATTATCCCAAGAATAGCTTAGCACACAATTATTCCGCATTTATTACTCAAGGAATAGAATAATAAACAATATAGGAAGCTGATAATTGTATCCAAAATAAAGTACCCGCACGCGTCCCCTAACCTTCTAGAATGTTGGCGATAAAAAGATCAGGTTTTACTTTATACAGCGCAATAACGGTATCAATCTTTCTTTATTATACATAATTTTGCTGCATGAAGAGAAAAAAACGCTTTGTTAAAAAAATTAACAAAGACACCACCAAATGCGAAACAATCGGATAATTTAAACATATAAAGAAAAGCATTTAAACAACTGCGTTCAAGTGTTTAACTTTCATTATAAATGAGTTAATTTTTCATTTTTTAAAATAAAAATGAATCCCCGAATTCATCCCCGAGCATAAAATTTAAAGCTCTAAATTTGTACCAATACCCGAGCGCGTCCCCCACCAAAATGTTTACAGCCCTGAATTTTATGTTAGTCAAAACTACTAGTTCTAAGCAAGCAAAGATCTATTAAATAACAATAAAACTACTGGTTCGAAACAACAATTGTTAGCAGCCTCATCAATTATTTTATGTTAGTCAAAACTCCAACAATTACAATTTCTAAGCATGCAAACCTCTGTTAAATAACAATAAAATTACTACTTCGAAACAATCATAAATTTAGAACTTGTCCCAACAATGCCAATTTCTAAGCATGTAAAACTCTATTAAATAACAATAAAACTACTACTTCAAAACAACAATTGTTTACAAAACAATATAAACATGTGTGTAAAGCATATAAACCTGTGTAAGTAAACCAATATATACTGGCAAGAAAACAACATTTTAAAGCATATAAACTTGTGCAAGTAAACCAATATATACTGGCAAGAAAACAACATTTTAAAGCATATAAATCTGTATGTAAAGCATATAAACCTGTGCAAGTAAACCAATATATACTGGCAAGAAAACAACATTTTAAAGCATATAAACCTGTGTGTAAAGCATATAAACCTATGCAAGTAAACCAATATATACTGGCAAGAAAACAACATTTTAAAGCATATAAACCTGTGTGTAAAGCATATAAACCTGTGTTTACAAACACATTTTAAAGCATATAAACCAGTGTTTACAAAAATTAAAAAATCTGTATTACAAATATATAAACCTATGTTTACAAACACATTTTAAAACTTATTCTTCAAATATATTTTAAAGCATATAAACCTGTGTTTACAAACATTGAAAAATCTTCATTTAATGGATTACTTGTTCAAAATGGAGACTGTATTTTTAGTTATTAAATATAAAAAGCTGTTAATTTGCATAATTAAAATTAGAACCAATACCCAATTGCATCCCCGAGCTAACTGGGTTTAAATTGTACTTTAAAGTACTTTAAAGTACATTCAAGTAAGTAGTTAATTAATGAATAGAGGACCGTTAACAATCTAGGGGACTTATTTGGGAATTGGTGATTACAACTGTTTTTAACAGATTGTCCACAAAATTAAAGCGCAAGACAAAAGCATGCAAAGCTAACACTTAAAGCAATCAATGTAAAACTGCAATGCGTTAAAACAGCAATTCGTTAATTAATGAAAAATTAATAAATTACCGTTATTAGCGGACAGTTAAACCCAGTTAAACCAGTTGGGGGACGGGCTCGGATTTAGTGGCTCGGGGTACAGGAACATTTCTCAACAATATACTCTTTAAAAAATCGTAAGAATAACACTCTTAAATTCCCTTCACATTGACACACTTCAATTACTATTCCAAATTTGTATTCCTTAATTTATATCAGTGTTTTAAATAGCGTGCTTATAGCGCCGCTAGTTGAGCATAGCGCAATTTTTTTAACCCGTATACTATTTCGCAATAAATGCTATTTGAACCATTGATTTATATATAAGAACGCACTGATTAATTATTCGATGATAAGGTTTTAACATAACATTCTCGTTTCACAACCCATGTTTAAAAAAATAAAAATAATTTTTTTTTTCTCGTTTCTATTAGTTTAGTTATAGATGTGAATTAACATTATTACATGACTTGCGTCTTCTAAATTTGTAATCTGTTTGACAATATTTGTTTTATAGATGACACTAATGTAAATTCATGCACAGTGCTTTTGATTAGAATAGATCAGGATGGAGGAAAATTTTCACTCATAATTGTATAATTATTTTTTAAACAAGCATATGTTTATAATGTTTTTTTTTGTAAATAGGGCATGACAAAAGAATAATATTTTTAATTTTTTTTCTAGAGCAGAATAGGCAAGTGTCTTTTCCCGACTTCATGAGAATCCGACACTACAATAATATATATTTTTTATAATCAAAACCAATGATTTAAATAACATTTGTCGCGTCATATCAGCCGGGTTAAAAAAATTACGCTATACCCAAATAGCGGCGCTATAGCGCGAAATAGCCGCTATAGCGGCACTATTTGAACATAGCGCCATAGCTTTTATGGAAGAAAAACGCTATAGCGGCAGCGCTAACGCCGCTATAGTGCTCTATTTAGAACACTGATCAAAACCAAGGCCCTATTCAACAGTAGCTAGAAGGTTACTGTTTACGTGGAAAAAAAAAAATCACTCGGATTGAAAATTTTTTTTTCATGTAAACAATAAAAATTAGTTCAAAACTTTTGATTCCTATTTCTTCAAGACATGCTCAACAGGGCCTAAATGTCTAGGGAATCTGAATCCTCTCAGGTCCTGATTCAATCAAATTGAAAGGAATGGTCCATATTGATTAACTCAAAACAGTGCCTGTTCTAGAATGGCAAAACTGGTACTATCTGTCTGAGAGATCGTAGGTTTGAAACTTAATTTTTTTTAAATTATTATTTTTACATTTTAATTTGGAGCACCTGTTGAGCACTATATATCAACTGTATGAACTTCAAAATTACAAAATCCACTTGATATAATGATGTGCTCTACCAATTTGATTTTTACATCTTTAAAGTCCAAATCATCAATTCAAATCGCTCAACATGATCTCAATATTAAAATGTACTTAAATATCAAATTTTACTTGTTTTTTTTTAGTCTTTTTCTTACTATTTATTAAGTATTTTACAAAACTGTTATTTTCTGATGGTTCAAAAATCTGGTTGATTCGGACCTTTTTCTACTTCAAAATTTCGATACTTCCTCTCTCCATTTCTGGGCTCACTAAGCATGTCAAGCCGAATTTTTTATTAATATCCAAATTTCATATTAAATTTCAAAAAATACCCAGATCAGCACCATTTTTCGAAATCTACCCTTTTCGGAAACAGCCTCTATTTCCGAAATTTTTTTTTCCGGAAACGGTAGCTACTTCCAGAAAAAATTTATCCAGAAACCGGCTAATTCCGGAAATTTTTTTTTTCGGAAACAGAGGCTGCCTACAAATGCCCCCCATCCCCATCACCTATGCCCGTCCCCATCACTTCCTCTTCACTGTTTTTTGAGGTAATTTTTTTTAATTTAATTAATTTAATTTAATTTATTTTATTTTAAATGGTTTAAAATAATGTACAAATAATTTAGGAAATATCGAATGGTCTAAAATAATTTAGAAAATACCGAAATAATCTAGAATTATTTAGAAATTACCGAAATGGTGTAGAATAATTTAAAAAATACCAAAATAGTCTAGAATAATTTAGAAAATACCAAAATGGTTTAGAATAATTTAGAAAATACTGAAATAGTCTAGAATTGTTCAGAAATTACCAAAATGGTGTAGAATAATTTAAAAAATACCAAAATAGTCTAGAATAATTTAGAAAATATCAAAATGGTTTAGAATAATTTAGAAAATACTGAAATAGTCTAGAATTGTTTAGAAATTACCAAAATGGTGTAGAATAATTTAAAAAAATACCAAAATAGTCTAGAATAATTTAGAAAATACCAAATGGTTTAGAATAATTTAGAAAATACCGAAATAGTCTAGAATTGTTTAGAAATTACTGAAATAGTGTAGAATAATTTAGAAAAATTTAAGGTGATTTACAATATTGTTCGAATTTTGTAGTATGGCAGACCCAGTACTTAAGCATAGATTTAGCCTCATGTTGTGGATAGTTCACGGTAATCACTGGATATCTGAGGCGTCTAAGGAGGTAAACATTTACTTATTTCGTTTAGAATAATTTAAAAAGTAATCAAATAAATATTGTAATTTTTTTTCTTATTTTAGAGTACAGAGATTTTAACTGTGAGACATTATCAGCACAAATGCGAGTATAATGAGAGGTACACACCATTTTTAATTCGAATGGGCTTATATCAGCTCGCGACATTGCCCGATATCGCCCTCGATGCGGCCCTCATTCATGGACTTGTCGAGCGGTGGTGTCCGGAGACGCACACTTTTCATCTTCCATTCGGAGATATGACAGGTATTAACTAATTTAAATATATTTTTTTTATTCCTTACTGACAAGTCAAATATATTACAGTTACTCTGGAGGATGTTAGTTGTCTCTGGGGTTTGCCTATTACGGGGAAGCCGGTAATGGGATTTACAAACTTGGTGAGTTTTCAAGGCCGACTGTATGAGTTGCTGGGGATAAAAAATAATGAAGTGAAGGGTTCATAAAGAAGAGGGGAAATGATACGTACGACATGCTTATCGCCAAAAAAGCTATCCGTGAGCGCTTCAAAAAATTACCAACAGATGCGAACGACCAATAATTGAAGTGGTTAGTATTTTTTATTTACAACCCTATCCGTATTTGATATTTTCAATAATGTACTCACATTTTAAAATTGACGGTTAGGTTTGTCCGTGGATTTCTCCTCAACATGCTAGGGAATACCATGTTTGCTGACAGTAGCGGGGACGGAATACCGCTGTGGTATCTCGGCATGATTGAAAACTTGGACGAGCTGAGGAATTACAATTGGGGCAGAGCTGTTCTCGCCTATTTATGTAGAAATCTGTGCCTCGCATCTAGTCCTTCATGTCACTCCATTCATGGTCCCACCATGCTTCTGCAACACTGGTCGTGGACCCGATTTCAAATTCACCGGCCGTTACCGGGATCTCAACCGAACTGGGGCATAGAAACAGAAGAGACATGCCCTGCCTTTGCTGACTTATGGAAAGACCCACACAATTGGGAAAACTCGTCCGATGATGCAACCTCCGGTCCAAGTATCCTTCTCAACCAGATTCAGAAACTGACGGATAACATGGTCAATTGGCAGCCATATGCATCTGTTTACCACGACCTTTCGAGAACAACCTGGGCGGACCAGGTACATTATAGTAAAGTTGTATTCTTTCTTTTATTAATGTCATCACATTTATAATTTCTACCTAACATTGCAACTCTAAATTTGTCAGCCGTTCTACTTGTACCGCGGTCCTCTTATTTTTTATTGGATTGTTGAGCATCACAATCCTGATCGCTGCATGCGACAGTTCGGAAGTTGGCAACAGATAGAGCCACCGCTTTCCTAGGATTCGCTCGAGCACAAGTAATATTTGCAAACCATATGTGGTTTACTTATTTTAAAGTACTTATTTACTTATTTATTCTACTAACCTTGTAAACATGTTAAAATCGGGCTCAAAGAAAAATGCCAACTGGGCGCAACTGCACTGTCGGCATGTAAACGAGGCGACACATTATGCAGATCATGTGTACGAAGTAGGTCGTTCGTGGGATATAAATGACCTCCTAAGATATTGTAAATGGTACCAGGAGAACTGCATGGCATCCGTCTACCTGTTTGGCCAGCACGTGGTGGGGATGGATCGTAATGTTCCGGTTCCAAGAGACGAGCACTCCAAGTCTGGATATATTCCCAGCGGATCAACATTTGTTCGAACTGTAAATATTTCTAACTCTAAATTTTATGATTGGTTTATTATATATCATTTATTATACTTTGAATATACGTACAGGCTTTGCGTGGGATAGGAGAGTTAGCACATGGCACACGGGTATTTTTCATGAAGGGTCTCCGTGCAATTGGCAAGGAAAAAATGAGACTAGGTTTGTGTCTCTGCAGAGATAATGGTTATGGAGACCGTGCTATTGTCATGCTGGAGGATGCTGGGGTTCCACCTAACTGGGAGGAAATTCTATTTGATGATTCGTATCCTTTGGGAACGGAGCCGATGCCAGCTGGCCCCGTATTTGAAGGCCCAGATCCAGTGACGGGCTAGTTATATGATGGCTCACAATGGAGGGATTACATCCGTTTGGGAGAGTTCGCAGGGCATAATCTATCATCACATGCCAACGCTGGCCAGGTATAAATTGAACTTATAAGCCGATTTAAAATTTAGTTTGTAGCTAAGAAAAATTATGTATGAACTAAAGGTGCCGATGCAGACGCAGGAGTCGATGCAGGAGCGGGAGATGACTGGTGATGAATGGTTGCAAGAACTATTCGGCGATGAATTCGGCCCGATATATAATACTTTAGTTGAGGTAATTTTGTTTTTTAATTTACAATGAACAAGTAATAAAAATTTTCTTATGAAATGCAGATGTCTCAGGATCAAGCGGGTTATCGTTACTATCCAGGACTGTCTCAGGAGCAGGCGAACGAGATGTCGCAAATGCAATTTGACCAGGCAAGACACGAATCAATGATGGCTTATATGGAGGCAACTCCGACTCCATTCTCTGGCCACGCATTCGGTGATCCTGGGGTGTCGTCTTCTTATCCACCTCCTGCAGAGGATCCGTCTCAGACACCACATCCAGTGGATCTCACTGACAGACCGCGATGCTCACAGCGTGCTAGGGTTGACACTTCTCGCTTCTCACATTCGCAGTATCCGAATCACCATGTATATTCATAGCGTGGTCAGTAGGATTTATAGATTTTATCTTGTTATTTGCGTTATAACTTGTTATTTTTTATTATCTTGTAGGACTCCTCGTATATTTTTTTTATTTATAGATTTGTGTTATATTTTGTTATTTTTGATTTATCTTGTCATGTGTGTTGCATCGAAACCATATCCTATAACTTAACAAAATAAAATAATTCTCAACACATACAAATAAAATAATTCTCAACATGTACATAATAAAATAGTTCTCAACACATAAAAATAAAATAATTCTCAACACATACAAATGCTTCACAAAATAACGTACTTAACAATGCTAGCCAGACTTTTTTATCTCCCCCAGACGACGTGCTAACCAGGCTTTTTTATCTACAAAATCATCATCAGATATTTCAACTCGCATATATTCTTTTATCTGCACACATCTCGGACAGTCATTTTTATCTCTTCCAGTGATTTGGCATTTTTTTTTATTTTCTTCGGTCTTTTCTCGATTGTTACTGTCCATCTTGATCGTCTACAATTTCATAATCAGCAACATTAGAAAATTACAGAATCAAGTAGTTCTTAACACATAGAAATAAAAACAAACACACAAGTTAATTTCTACAACGCAGACTGAAATGTTGTCCAGGGATGTGCCAAACTGTTGTACTTGTTCTTGCTGGTTGCTCTGCTGCTACTTACGCCTATCTTGCTGTCTCCTCTACATGTAGTGTAGAGCATGCATTAGATTGCGAATTTAGTTAAAAAAAATCAACAACAGTTGGTTGATCAGTTATACTGCAGCATTTTGATCAATTGTCTCACGATGAGCCTGGTGTCCGAGTCTCCGACCACACATTCTGTCCATTTCCATCCGTATGCGGTCGTGTCGTCTCCTTCCTTTTTTGATCAGTCTCGACTCAGGTTTAATTTTCGGGCCCTCATACACAGGCCATTCATATTGGTTGCCTTTCGGTTCCCAATATCCACTCCATGTCTGTGCCACTATTGAATACGGTACAATGGGTTGATGTATAAATTTTCATTATATCTCATTTCACAGACAATGGCCATGAAATGAGAACAAGGTATGCTGGTCAATGGAGGCTTCTAACATTCACATTCAACCTTGTTGTTGTTCGTAACAACAACCTTATATCCGAAATCCCTACGAGTATACTCGAGTCTCGGTTGATTACGCCTTGCTGGTATTTTTTCACCCTTAACCATGACCTTAAAAAGACCATGTCTTCCACGGTAAGGAATTACAGTCATGTTCCTTCTTTTTTCAATTCGTTTTTGCAATAGCTTAGTTACCCTGTCGGACCACACCTGACCATGCTGACATGACATTTGAGCTTTGTTACATCGTTCAAAAAATCACTTATTCAACTTATAGAACATGTCCTCCCTGACCGTTGCAACCGGTAATCGCCGACTAATTTTGTACACAGCGTTCAGTGACTCTGACCCATTTGTTGTCATTATCCCCTATTGGTGGTCTCCATCCAAAGCTTTATACAACTTCTTTGGACACGGAAACTCGTCTTCATCGTTAGGGTCCCTCTTACCCACCTTGTTAAGGTAGTCGATAGCCTTCGGACAACCAATTTCAAAGTCTTGTAACATCTCCTGCAACCTCCTAAGTTTGCATTTGTTCACTCCAGCTATGAACCTGTCGCTAACCTCTCTCTTACGGCCCACATGCTTGTAGAGATTTTTGGCAACATGTTAGGAGCAATACCGATGCACACATTGATCGGTAGACTCATCCCATCCGAGATTTGGATCCTGAAACACAGCTTTAATTCCCAAATGTCTATCCGATATGACACAAAAGAATCGATTATCTCCAATTACTTCCAACCTTAACCATCTCATAAAAAAACCCCAGTTGTCAGCGCTTTCTTTCTCCACAATTGCAAAAGCCACTGGAAGCAATTGGTTTTCAGCATCGTACATACATGCCATTAGCAGCCTACCTTGGTACCGTCCTGACATGAAACATGCATCGATACTAATCATTGGTCTGAGGAACGGTATCGCTGCAATACACACTCCAAATGCCCATGCCGCTCTATGGAAGTGCCTATCAGTTTCTTTCTCAATCGGTTTCAAGATCACACAATACTTAGTTCCTGGATTGTTTCTCTTGATGGCTTCCAATAGTGGAATAAGCAAGTTGTACGAGTTCTCCCAACTACCAAATAGATTTGCAATAGCAAGCTCACGGCCTCTCCATAATTTGTCGTACTTGGGGGTTACCTTATCATATTTTATCATGACGATATCTCGAATATGATTTATAGAAGAGCACACGTCCCCTCTAATGGTCTTATCAATCGCAAGGGCAACTATCTCTGTTGTAAGCTGACAATGATCAGTACATGTTGCTGATACTGTGCACATATGGGAAAGTGCTTGTTTGGTAATAATCCAAGATTCTGAAAGACCGTTCTGCTTTGTGGACACCTTAAATTTACAAAAAGCATCTCTGCACCCCACCTCGTAACGTCTAGGTTCGCTCCTAATAACCCTGCACTCACAATTATTTCCAAGATGAAACTCATTGATTGCTATCTTTAGAGCCGTTTTCGACTCATAAAATACACCTTTAGCCAATGGATTATCGAATTTTTTTTTGAGCTGCCGAAAAAATCGACGTCCGCAGGCCGAAAACCGGATATGTCATTGAAACTATCAACCGGATGTGTCATATTTTCCTGACCAGTAATCAAGTACTGTGATTGACGGGACTGTGGTTGTGACTGGTTGGGCTGTCCGATATCATCATCGGAACCTGACGACTCATCGGAGAGCATCTCATCTCTACTCGCCAAACTATTAGAATCAATTGCATCCACAGGTACATGTGAATAATCACGTACATGTCTGCAGACCGCACTGGAACTGGGTCGGGATCTCATTGGTATATCCACAGGGGCTGTTTGGCTAGACGAGATTAAGCCTCCTTAAGGTTAAAGGAGCCTCCTTTAGCTTCCTTAGCCGCTTAATCCTACCGAACACCGGTTCCTTAGCACGGATTAAGCTTACCTCATTTAGCCTCCTTTTGCCCGGATCTTAATCCGCTGCCCATTCCTTAAGGCACCATCCCCCTCCTTTAGCTTCCTTAACCGTTGTCCCTTCCTTTAGCTTACCGAACACTGGTTCCTTAAGCTTCCTTAGGACTTAATCCTAACTAGGATTAAGGGGTGTTGTCGAACAGCCCCACAGAGTGCCGACCGGTACTAGGTTGGGATCTAACTGGTATTGGGTCTTGATCCACATGATTCTGACTGCTACTGGGTCGGGATATAACTGGTTGATCCACAGAGTTGCTATCGATACTGGTTCCGGGTCTCATTCTTACATCCACAAGTACCAATCGGTGCTAGGTCGGGATCTAACTGGTATTAGGTCTTGATCCACATGATTCTGACTGCTGCTGGGTTGGGATATAACTGGTTGATCCACAGATTTGCTACCGATACTGGTTCCGGGTCTCATTCTTACATCCACAGAGTACCGACCGGTGCTAGGTTGGGATCTAACTGGTATTGGGTCAGGTTCCACAGGATTCCGATTGGTACTGGGCCGGGATCGAGGTTCAGGAATCTGACTGATACAGTTCGGTTCCAATTCTACATATAACTCTATAATCTGGAACCTTTGTGAAAAAGACGACACAACTCCTAATATGAATTCGAACGATTGTTGGTCCATTACCGGTACTAATTGATAGTCACGTTGTCCATCGGTGGACATATTAAACCTGGCTTGAATTTCCAGATTTGCTTGACTAGCATTGTACCCAACAAATTTATAAATCTCATTCTGAAGATAATCAAAATTGTGGTTCACGGTTAGCAGTAATGAGTATTTAGCTCGGGTACTGTAATAGACCCCGTTATCATTATATTGGATTTTCCCTCCAATATAAATTTTCGCACAAATAGTTATTATTTTTAATTTGTATTGGTCTGGCAATTTCAAAAATAATAACATATAAGTAATTAAAAATTGTGTTGCCATTGGTAAAAATATTCTAGACAATTTTCAATAATTATTCTACACTATTTTGAAATTTCATTAATTAATAGGGCAACATTCTAAACTATATTGGAATTTTTTAAATTATTATAAACCATTTTGGAAGGTTGTAAACAATTCTAAATTTTCTGGACAATATTATAAAAAATAAAAAAAATATTTTGGAATGAAGTAATTAATTATAAATTAAATTAAATTAAAAATAACATAAAGAAAATAAAATTATCCTCAATCGAAAACTGGTCGATCTGACTGTCAGAGCTCCGTAAGGAATCCGAAAAGCAAAAAGTTCCTAAAATAATTCTAAATCATTTCAGAATTAATCAAAATTATTTTAGAATTAATAAAATTATTTTAGAATTAATAAAACTTTTAAAATTATTCTGCACCATTTTTTATTTTTTTCAATTAATATGACAATATTTAGAATTTAAATAGTTTCAAATTAAATAGTTACATATTTAAATAATTACAAATTAAATACTTCTAAATTTAAATTATAAATAAAATAAATTTAAATTACAAATAAATTAAATTTAAATTATAAATTAATTAAATTTAAAATATAAATAAATAAAATTATAAATTAATTACAATTAAATTATAAATAAATTAAAACTTACTGTGAGAGAACGGGTGTTGTGAAAACGACGACACTCCGCGGAATTTATAAACTAATTCAATGCATTTCTGGAAAAATAATTTTCGGAAATTCTGTCTATTTCCGAAAAAAAAATTTCCGGATTTAGCCAATTTTCGGAAAAAAAATTTCCGGAAAGCGTAGATTTCGAAAAATGGTGCTGATCCGGGTATTTTTTTGAAATTTAATATTAAATTTGGATATTAATAAAAAATTCGGCATGTCAAGAGTAAAAAGTCAAGTTTTTTACGGAAATGATCTGTCATACAGTCATACTCATACTAGTTTGGAAGAAACTAAACTATATTCAAAGTGGAAATATTCTACAATATTTTTTTAGGGTTGGTGAAAATATTCCACTAACAAATTTATTGATAAAAAGAAATATTTACAGTTTACTAAAATTGTTGCCGCCTAATTCATAATAGATGAGGTTCCAATGTCTCATTTTTTTATATCTCATCACATCTTATATTTTATATCTTCATTTTCTTCATATTCAAAGTCTAAATTGTCGATCCGAACCGTTCAACATAATATCTATACTAAAATATAGTTAGAGATGAAATTTTATAATTTTTTAAACTTTTTTACTATTTTTTAAGATGGGTAGAAAATCACTGTTTTTTGAACGGTTCAAAAACAGTGATTTTGTACCTATCTTAAAAAATAGCAAAAAATTCCAAAAAATATGAAATTTCATCTCCATGCATATTTTAGTATAAATGTTTTGTTGAACGGTTCAGATTAACAATTTAAACTTTGAAAATGAAAATATAAAATATGAGATATAATGAGGTATGAAAAAAATAAGACATTGAAACTCTCCTCTTCATAATAATATTCTACAATAAGTAAAACTAGTAAGCAATAATTATTTTCTTAGCTTTTGGGAAGAATAGAACATAGTTATTTAAAAAAAAAAAATAGTTCGCAAGGCAAAATTATAAGCAATCATATATACTTCCAAGTTTCATTCGTAAGCATCTAATCAGTGCATACACTTTCTCTCACCTTATAATTCCTTGTACAGAAATACATCGGATTATTTACCAATTGTGCTTGAAAGATAACTCCCTCCATTAAAACCACAAAATGAATTACAAAGAGCAAATTACGAAATAGCAAGAAATAAATCTTCCTTTGAACCCAAGCACCAATTCTCCACATAATAGATGAATAATTGCAAAAAAGCCAAGGAACATAAATAAATAACTGAGACAGTTTCTCTGTCTCAGGCACAGGATGCCGGTACTGGGAGCCGCTCAACCATTGCGGCAGGAACACCTTCTTCTTTGAAGCTTTCTTCATGGTCTTCTTTGAGGTTGAGATTGGAGATGTAGTCGTTGAAGCATTCGTCGATTGTGCGCAAGGCCACATCTGGGTAGAGGTCTCCGATCTCAATTTCATTGTGGCTGTCAATTTCGAAATTCGTCTGGCACCCGTTTATGAATATGTCGTGTGTTAGCGAAGCCACAATACTTTCAGGAAGGATATTGTCTGTTCATTTTATAAACCAGAAACTCTTTTTGAGACTAATTATATATCCAGAAACTCACCCAAAATTTATAATTGGCAAAGTAAATAAATACACGAGATGATCATATCGTATATATGGTGTTATGAAATACGCATATCATCAGCATATACTTGGCCCAAGAGATTGGAAGTTCTAGGAAAAACTTTAATTATGTTTTGAAAAATGAAAATAAGATTCACACTCATAAATATCTTACACAAATTCATTCTTGTATTGATTACATTATGCATCTTGTGTTCTGTAGTGTTTTTGAGAGTTACCTGCAGCCATGGAGAGCAAATCTGCCTCAGAGAGGGTGGTTCGTGGTAGGTTTCGGCCGATCTTGTTCTCCCATAGGGATGCCATCTCATTCAAGCTGACGAGGTTGGATGCAGGACGGAAATGGACGGTCTTGTTCGATGCGCGCGGGTCATATGCTGCTCTGATTGTCAGCTTTCCAATGTCATAACCCGCCACAAAATATGCTGATCATTATAAAAGAAAAATAAAATCAATTTACTTGCTATTGCTATTTTTTTTTAAATAAATTAAGGCTACGATAACTTCGTGATCTATTTCATTTAGGCGCTTCTTGTTGAAATTGAATGTGCATCTCTCAACATATAAATCTTTCACTATGTACATTAATAACTATATATACACGATGAAATTAATTGGGTCTCTTTAATTGGAATATAACCTGGGTTTAGGGTATACTAATTAGTAATTAGCATAGTGATTTTAAAGAAATGTAATAGTAAACAATAACATAAAAAACAAATGTTCAACCATAAAATAAACATATAAACAAATGTTAAACTATATAATTTTCTAATGCAAATGTCTTCGCGTGGCGAGCGTGCATTTAGTATCATCCACATTATGATATTTTCTATAAGAAAAAAATGACAATAAAATATCCTAGCAAACCAAAACTAAAGAGACGTGTGAACCACATACGCTGTTCGCCATGTGTGACTAATTAATTAATTATACCATAAGTATGTTGTCATGTACGGACAATATATGTAATTTGTCCCTCGGCACTTGTATTAATATAAATTAATGTCTTCATTTATTAAACTGTGATACTTCATACTTGCATTAATTAGTGCATCCCCATAGCTTTTTAATTAAAGCCTAGACAGATTAAATTGCCCCCACAAATTGGGCAATTGCAGATTTTATTGGATATATATATATCAAATTAAACAAATAAATGTTGACCGAGGTGCTTATCTAGATCAGGTTGAATAAAAATAGCAACTATATAATTGCAAAATAAAAAAAAGGCACCTCTGACATTGCCATCACCGTAGATCTGGAAACGGTCAAGTGGTGGCGGAACTTCCGATGGATGCGTATTGTCGAAGTATGGCCAACCTGCGATCGAGTTACAACAAATGTACGTGTATGGAATACCTGCTGCCTCTATGGCACGTCGAACTCGCCTCTTCTCTTTGTAGAAAGCTAGACCTGGTTCGACAGGGTTTGCCTTGTCTATGTCATGCCCAAACTCCGATGGCAAAAATCTCTATGAAAAGGGTGAGGCAAAGATTTAAAAAGAAAGGTACTGATTTGCACATAAAACTTATAATAATCAGCTTTTGGTTAGTAGTAAAAATATGTCCTCTATGTGAGAGTTCACAAATTTAAAATCTGAATAAAAAAGCTCTGGTAGAAATTAAATAGTTAGATAGCTTAACCACCAAATTTCACTGAAAAGAACTTATTAGTAACTAAGTAGATGACAGAGTTTCCAATTTTATTAGTCTTGAGAAATAAATATAAAAGATTGCTCACATTTGTGCTCTAATCAATATCATAGGCACCGTGGTCTTCCGTTTAAGGAATAAACATGTGAATATTTAGGTAATTAAAGGAAAACACTATTTATATGTAAATAATTGTTCAGAGTGTATATGCTTTTATTACATCATTGGTCTGAATCAGGATGACATTGTTTGCCTTTGACGCTTGAATAGCAGATACCGACTCAGTTTTGGTAATAAGCAATAGATCACATAAGAAAAAAAATAAAAGGAAAAAGAGAAAAAGTGATCCTGTAGCAAAAGTCTTCATAGATAATTATTACAAGGGACAGTATATGGTGGTTAACTAATAGTCCATTTTCCAAATTCGTATCTTCTGCGTTAACACAAACTTTGAGTTAATGCATAATGAATCAGGGAAACAAATCTACTGCGATCCGAATGTCATGAACAGTATCCTGCAATCTCTGTTTTTTCAAATTCAACTGTTGATTTATTTTGAGATGCGTGCATAGAAAAAGTTGAATGGTTGAATTTGAAAAGGCAAGAATTGCAAGATACTGTTCATGACATTCGGATCGCAACAGATTTCATTCCAATGAATCAGACCATTTGATCCATGTTGATATGCATATTAAAGGGCGCCCCATACATTCGAAATCACATCCTCTCCAATATACTTCATAAGGTAATCTTTTACAATTGCTAGATCTGGATCATTCTTTTTAACTTGGCACGAATTTCAAAGCCAAAAAATACTGCCCCTATTGTGACTAGAATTCCAGACCAATTGAAATTTAATCTTAAACTGTAAAGTGAGAATGATTCTCTGCAATACCGGAGAGGACACGGATTCCTCTGCATTCAACCTTGGGCCAGAGGTCCGGAGTAGCTCAGACCCTGATCTGACGGCCGAGATGAATTACCTCAAATTCTGAGTTAATGCAGAGGATATGGATTCCCAATTACAACAGAACCCCAGGAAAAACGAAAACAGAGATGCTTCTGCATAAGTGTAAAATTGCACATACTTTACATACACACTTACCTTGACTGTGCCAACTGATTTCACGGCTTCTATGAGTGCTAACTGATCTAGTATGTTGGGCCCACCTATTACTGATATCACCACCTCTATTCCATATTCTTGCAACTTCTGTTCTATGAACTCCTTCCCATTAACGCGCCCCTGTTTTACAAATGTTTTTCAAAATCTAAGTGTCAACAACGAATGCTAAAAAAAGAGAAGCTTAATAATATCATATTCTTCCCCATCACATTAAGCAATTCACATCCTCTCCAATACCTGATAAGGGATTTTTTTTACAATTACTAGATTTGGACTATTCTTTTTAACTTGGCACGAATCTCAAAGCCCAAAACACAGCCCCTATTGTGACCCGAATCCCAAACTATAAAGTGAGGTAATCCTCTGCAATACCTGAGAGGATACGGATTCCACATTAAGAACATAAGAAAAAAAAAATCAGACTAGTACTTGTGAAGTTAATTACCTCTATAATTATGGCTCCTTTCTCACGGAGAGCCTCAATAGTTGCTGCACGCATCGGGCATTTCCCTCCTGGAGTTACAAGCACATAGGTGGTATTGCCACTGTCTAAACATGCATCGGCCACAAACCGGCCAATATACCCGGTGGCACCGATCACAAGTGCCGGACCATTTGTATTCATTAGAGCAACAGTCATGGCCCTTCGAGTTTCTAGGCTTAGTTAGGATTGCTTATGTCTGTGGATTTGACTAGCAAACAAGAAAGGAAGTGCCTGACTGCCTTCAGCCTTCTATCTTTCCTTGCACCTTAATTTATGGGAAATATAAGAGGGACTTCCTATATTATATAGACGGAGAGCGATACGGGGATATCAACTAACCCGACTGGACCTTACAGTCAAGAGGCTTCTTTGGAGTGCGCTCTATTAGTCATGTGACTTTTCCTTGCTCTGTGTTCAGATTGTATTTATTTTTATATATATATATATATATATATATATATATTGTTTAGGGACCCACTCCATGTGACCATGTGAATTGTGATGCTTATTAAAACTAGAAAATTATTTTTATCCTCAAACTTGATTTTAATATATTAGGGTGAGATTTACAGATACAGAAGCTAAAAAAATAATTTTGGAGAATCCAAATAGAATAGTTAGTGGAAATGAGCCACTGCCAAGGATTTAAAATAAACAATAATTATGAAAATTTGCTAAAATAAATATGAGATTAGTTATGAAAAATTATATATTTTTTAATATACTTGATATTAAATAATTATTCTTATTAATAAATTCTTATTATATAATTAAATACATTGGATTTAAAATAATATAACAATACTTACAACTACTAATTACTATTTCATAAATAAAAATATTTATTTTTTTTATAATTATTTTTGGTTTGTAAATGCTATTGGTTAGCACGGTACTGAATGAATCTTTGATATAAATGTATTGGAACTGAAAAAATAATAGAGGAGGGATCGGATTACACTACTTTTTTGGTGACATTGTGTGACAATGTTCATTTTCGAAATTTTAAAATCCAAATAGTCGATCCAAACCGTTCAATATGATTAATATATTAAGAGTAACTTGGAAATCAAATTTTACATTTTTCTGAATTTTTTTACTATTTATTAAGTATTTAACAAAATCGCTATATTCAGACCGTTGAATTTTTGAACCCCTCTAAATAAACCCAAAACAAATTCAGAAAAATGTAAAATTTGATCTGTAAGCACATTTTAACATATCCATCAAGTTGAACGGTTTGGATCGACTTTTTGGACTTTGAAAATGGATGGTGTTATCCGATGTCACCAAAAAATGATGTCATTTGATCCTTCCTCAAAATAATATTTGAAAAATATTTAGTTTTGATAATTTAGCGCATCAATTCAATGAGCTTCATGTTTCATAAGGAGATGCATAATTAAAAAGTATTTGACCTATTATAGTATTATTGATGCTAGGGGTGTTCATCAGTTCAGTTCGGTTGAAACCGAAATAAAATGGGTAAACCAAAGTTTTAAATCGGTTTTCAAAACTGAACCGAACCGATTTAAACTATCAACCGAACTGAATTGAACCGAAATTTTAGTTCGGTTTGTTCGGTTCAAACCGAAGTTCATCAAATGAAAAAATAGAATTAAAAATTCTGGGCATATTATTTCTTTCTTTTGAGAAAAAAATCCGTAGTTATGTTGTATTAATTGAAGAAAAGTCCAAAATATTGCATAGCCCAAACAGAAAAAAATCTAAAAAAGATATAACTATCAGCAACTACCTAAGAAATTTAAAGTGACTGAAATAAACTTGAAAATCTCCTATGTTGTTATAGGCTAGATTGTTTCAGATAATACTGAAAGCCTTCAAGAAAATTCAAAAGTACAAATAAAAAAATATAAAGTTCTTCTTGTAGCTAAATATTTAAGAGACTTTATATTTGATTTTATTTAATGTATACAAACATTAACCGGCCCAAATGAAGGTTAATGATTGTTGAAATTATGTTCACATAGAGTATAGTGATAATTATTATGTTTACATATAATCAATATTGTCGGTCCAAAGGAAGGCATATTGATTGATATGTTATTTAAATCATCAATACTCTATTTTTGAAAGTCTCTTTAAATATTATATTGGCATTGATTACGCATTTTAATTTGGAGGTTTAGTAGATGGATATTAAGACAGTGTTTCTAAATAGTGACATTAATGAAACAATTTATATGGTGCAACTAGAAACCTATGTGTCAAGAGTCGCAAAGTCTATAGTGTGCAAACTTAAGAAATCCATCTATTAACTAAAAAAAGTGTCTCAACAATGGTATTGCAAAATCATAATGAGATTATCTCATTTGATTTTGAGATAAATTTATTAAATGATTTGTATACCTTAAGTTCTATGGGAGTGAGTTTGTATTTCTAGTTTATATGTGAACATCATATTGCTTGTTAATATTGATATAAATATATTGTAATAAACTAAGAACTTTATGATAAAGAATTAAGAGATAGAAGATTTTAGTGATACATCATTTAGCCTAGGGATTGAAACACTAAGGGATGAGATCCAAAAGTATTCTAAGTTTATCCCAAATGAATTATATCGATAAGGTTCTCCTTAAATATGACAAGCAAAATAATAAACCAGAAAATAATCTCAAAAGCAAAAAAAGACAAATCTAGTCTCAACAAGTGCCCCCACATATTATTTAGCTAATGGAACAATGCTAAAGTAAAGTAAAGGAAATGAAAGAGTACATAATGGTGAATTGAAAATAGAACATGTAGGAACCTCTATGTTAGAATATCCTCTTACTAAGGGATTGACACCAGCTAAGTTTGAAGAGCATGTTGCTCTTATGGGTGTAATCTCTATTGAGAATATTCAGTTTAAGTGGGAGTTTGTTATTTGTAATTTAATATTCTATTTTTCATTGTAATTTTGGATATGTAACTTGTGACATGTAACAAGTGTTATATATATTATGAAGTTTTGACATTCTGTTTCTCGTTTATGTTTTAATATTCAGTTAATTTATGAAATTAAGTTTCAAGATTTAAGTAGGAGACCAAGTTAGAAATAGGCATGTGAAGATCACAATTACATGTAATTTCTATGCTACACATCCACATCATGATTCACGTTATTCAGCTGTATTAGTAATGTGATTATTAAGGATTTAGTTGTGAATAAATGCAATGAACACCGCTTTAGTCCTTTACTAGTATAGTTGATGGACCGAATTGATTTGGGAATATATAAGGAAGACAGTAAAGAAATGTGCGCATATAAGGAACACAATGCATAATTAAAAAGTCATGATATATTGTTCAAGCAGGAGATTGTTGGATTTATTACCAACTTCATTGGATTTAATGCCAACATTGAGCATATATGTAATCTAATTATGTATTGTTTACTATCATATATGATTGTCAATTAAAGTGATCAAATAAGGTAATAGACAATTAATATATTAATTAGGATATGATCCATAAATGTGTAAAGCAATTTAGGCAAAGATCAAATCATTGATGGATTGATTATGAAATTTGCAATTAAGGAAACCGATTCTCCAGCTGCTGCACAGATATTGATGCAGTTGCACGCTTTTTTGATGCACGTTTTTTTAAGTTGGCATGTGGCCAGAAAATCTATTTAGGGTTAGGGTTTGGCAATATGTCGACTCTACATCTCTATATATAAGGATTGGTCCCCAAGACACAAGGTAACCAAGAAAAGCACAGAAACTAAATATATGTTTTTCTCTTAAGAAAAAAAAATACAGTTCTGTGTAACTTCTCTTCTTCTTCCACCATCAAAGAATATAGAAAAGAAATCTATTAGGAAATATGGAGATGATTTCTCAATGACCACACTTTGCTGTTTTAGAAGACTTATTCCTCGACCCGACGATAAAAAGTGAGAAGGACTTCTTGCCATTGAAGACTTGTCTTGTGCTCACAAAGACGGCTTATTTTGCTATGACTTTGATTATTCCATGACAAATGACATGAAATCATGTATTATGTTCTGCACTTATGATTTATGTTTTGGATCTCTTTGACATATGATGGTATTTAGGTTAAGATGGGGGACTGTTTCTCCTTTTCCAAAGTGTAAGTGTTTGATCTCTAGATAAGATGTAATTATTTGATCTCTAGATAAGACGTAATTGTTTGATCTTTATGATTCCCCAACACAGGAGAGATGGATGGAGACGTGCCCTAGTCGCGCGAGCATCTATGACTGTGAAAGTGCAAGTGCAAGGACAAGGACGGGAGGGTTCAATTATTTTCTTCACGTTGGGCCTAGGGCTGTGTTGTGAATATTAATCAATAAATTGAACAAAGTTCGGTCGGTTCCGTATAAATGGTTTTGAAATTTTTTTAAACCGAACCGAACCAATGTATTAAATTGGTTCTAGAAATTAAACCGAATCGATCCATTAAATCGAAAAAACCGAACAGTTTAGTCTAATCTAATTCGGTTTGGTTTAAAACCGATTAAACCGAACCCAATGAACAGCCCTAATTAATGCACTTGATTAATTGATCAATTGATCTTTCGGTTTACTTGATTAGGGGTGAAAACGGAGCCGGATTATCCGGCGGATATCCACTCCATATCCGGATATAATCTGAATCCGGATAATCCGGATTCGGATAATTCCCGGATACGGATTCGGATAATTTTCAGAAATCCATAAAAGATTCGGATACGGATTTAGAGTCCTAAACGGAGTGGATATTTGGATTATCCGGATTCGGATAGTTTGGCCGAACTCATATAAAAGATGAATAAATATTTGCTATAGGTGAGATTTGAACCCATGTCCTCCCATCTCAATGTCTTTAGACTAAGTTTCAAACCACTACACCACAACATCTTTTGTTACCATACACTTATTTGATATATATATATATATATATATATAGAGTTAGGCTGGGGTGCTATGGATAGCATAGTGGCCTCTATGCTACGGCTCAATATTCGAGTTTTCGAAATCCAAACGGTCGATCCGAACCGTTCATCTTATTCTCCATATTAATATCTGCTTGGAGACCAAATTTTACATTTTTCTGAATTTTTTTACTATTTATTAACTATTTTACAAAATTGTTGATCCAACGGTGACTGCACAAAACAGTAAAACCGTTGGATTAGCGATTTTCAAAGTGGCTTAATAAATAGTAAAAAGAATCAGAAAATTATAAAATTTGGTCTCCAAGCAGATATTAATATGGAGAATAAGATGAACGGTTCGGATCGACCGTTTGGATTTCGAAAACTCGAATATTGAGCCGTAGCATAGAGGCCACTATGCTATCCATAGCACCCCAGCCTAACTCTATATATATATATATATATATATATATATGAGTGGGGTTAAAATGCACCCTCTTTTTTGTGCTCCAAACGTGCACCCTCCCCTCGTTTCTTTATTTTTAAAATTCAAATAGTTGATTTGAATCTACCAACGTGTTCTACATATTAAAATGTGCTTGGAGACCAAATTTTACATTTTTTGGAAATTTTTTACTATTTTTTCAAAATTTTTGAAAATCATCACTGTGCTGAATTTTTTATTATTGTTAAGTTTAATAAAAAATTCTAAAAAAATAGTAAAAAATTTCCAAAAAATGTAAAATTTGGTCTCCAAGCACATTTTAATATGTAGAACACGTTGGTAGATTCAAATCAACTATTTGAATTTTAAAAATGAAGAAACGAGGGGAGGGTGCACGTTTGGAGCACAAAAAGGAGGGTGCATTTTAACCCCACTCGTATATATATATATATATATATATATATATATATATACGAGTGGGGTTAAAATGCACCCTCCTTTTTGTGCTCCAAACGTGCACCCTCCCCTCGTTTCTTCATTTTTAAAATTCAAATAGTTGATTTGAATCTACCAACGTGTTCTACATATTAAAATGTGCTTGGAGACCAAATTTTACATTTTTTGGAAATTTTTTACTATTTTTTCAGAATTTTTGAAAATCATCACTGTGCTGAATTTTTTTATTATTGTTAAGTTTAATAAAAAATTCTGAAAAAATAGTAAAAAATTTTCAAAAAATGTAAAATTTGGTCTCCAAGCACATTTTAATATGTAGAACATGTTGGTAGATTCAAATCAACTATTTGAACTTTAAAAATGAAGAAACGAGGAAAGGGTGCACGTTTGGAGCACAAAAAAGAGGGTGCATTTTAACCCCACACACACACACATATATATATATATATATCAAATAAGTGTATGGTAAAAAAAGATGTTGTAGTGTAGTGGTTTGAAACTTAGTCTAAAGACATTGAGATGGGAGGACATGGGTTCAAATCTCACCTATAGCAAATATTTATTCCTCTTTTATATGAGTTCGGCCAAACTATTAGAATCCGGATAATCCAAATATCCACTCCGTTTAGGACTCCAAATCCGTATCCGTATCTGAATCTTTTATGGATTTCCGAAAATTATCCGAATCCGTATCCGGGAATTATCCGAATCCGTATCCGGGAATTATCCGAATCCGGATTATCCGGATTCAGATTATATCCGGATACGGAGTGGATATCCGCCGGATAATCCGGCTCCGTTTTCACCCCTAATTTTAGGTGTTTCTTTGACACAAAAAATTAATTTGATAAATTCCTTGAACATTTTTCCCAGATTAATTAGGGTCCAACATTACCTCAAACTTTTATTTATCCGAAATTTTTAAAAATACCATTTTAAGAAAATAAATAAACCAAAACACCAATTTGGCATGAAAATATTATATTTCGCATGGCCGCTTTCCCTGAAAGCGGGCACCTGGAACTGGGCCGCTTCCTGGGGTAGAGGGCACTTTTTATGGGCCGCTTTGGGGGCCAGCGGCCATGGCCGCTTCCTGGGATAGAGGGCACCCTGAAATAATATATATATATATATATATACAAAGTTGTATTATAGAGGAGAGAGATATTCATTTAAATTTTCACCGTTCTTCTCAGCAGAACCGTAAGTTTTTTATTTTCTATCTTTTTTTTAATTTAGTATTTATAATTAATTTAATTAATTTTTAATTTTAGGTTTTCTTATACTCATACCAAATGGCTGTTATGATATCTATTTACACTGGTGGTGAGATTTTAACAGGCCCTAATGGGGTTTATTACAGTATCGGGCCTGTTTCTGTGATACCGGTAATCTCTGGTACTGATTTGTTGGTTCTGAAATTGATTATTTCTCAGAACCTCGGATTGAATCAGGATCGATATAACCTTGATATTCAGGCCAAAATTAGCATGCTCACTGGTTCAGGCCAAACTTGATTCCAACTTTTTCCTGTTCAGAATGATGGAGTCTGGCAGATACTGTACAACCAGACAATTAGTTTTTCTGGGGGTGGATACAAGATAATTGAACTCTTTGTGGAGATTAACCGAGTCCAGCGTCCTAACCCCTTGCAAGGTTAATCCAGGGTGCTAGTCTGGCTAATGCGTCAACCTCCTCAAGTCCAGTGTCCCAACCTCCTTTCCAGATTGACATGCCTGAAATGAGTGGGTCTCAAGATGCCGAAATTTTTAAATATACCATTTTAAGAAAATAAATAAACCAAAACACCATCGGTGGCTGGAATTGTTAAAACTAGCATGGCCGCTTTGGTGCGAAGCGGGTACTTTTCATGTGGCCGCTTTGGTGGGAATCGGGCACCTTATTGGGCCAGTTTTAGGTCCAGCGGGTTGGCTGCTTTGGGGGGTAGAGGGCAGGCCGCTAGGGAGGGTAGAGGGCAGGCCGCTATGGGGGGGTAGAGGGCACCTAGTGTTGTTTTTGTTTTTGTATTTTTTTTTACTCTAGTGTTGTCATGTACTGTGATTTGTTATATAAGGATGCTTATCTTTCTTTCATGTTGTTATTTATTGTACTATTTTGCTTTTATCTTTCATAATTTTTCGTTACAGCAAATCTGAACGTAACGATTTGTAAAACAACAAATAAATCACAAATAAATCACAAATAAATCACAAATAAATCAAGATAAATAATAATAGTGCGCCTAAATAGGTGTCTGCATGTTAATACAATAAATGAGTAAACAAACAATAAATAGTAAATCTAAACTTGACCGTCGGATAAAAATACATTGCTTGCCTCTTTCTCAACCTGAAAATTTAATAACAAAAATGTATTGTTACTCCTCTTTCTCAACCTGAAAATTGAATAACAAAAATGTATTGAATAACTACCTCGTGCATCTCGAGTAGCTCTATTTTGTTGTTCTTGTATATCCCGGCGAGTCTGATGTCCTCTCCTTCTATTATGAAGTAAATCAAGCCACATCGGAATCCTATTAACTCGCCTTCGACCCAAGGTAATATTTTTGTCATTTGGAACAAGGATTGGGCCTTCATTTTCCGGCCAATCAGACTGATTGTCATACACATGCCATTCACCCAGCCATGTGTTGATAAGTGTCTGTATGTGGTAGTAGTAATGTACAAACCTTCCAAGGTCAATGCCTCGGAGACGGCACACTGCCAGAACATGAGAACACGGTATTCTGTTTAATTGCGGCTTCTGGCATGTGCATGTAACCGTGTTCTCATCCATGATTACCACTGTGTATTTATAATTCGCTTTGGTAAATCGGCCAGAAGCGTCTTTAATGTATGCATTAACTTTCTCTTGTGTGGATGTTATCTCAAACTCATTCCAGTTGCCAAATCCATCGAGCATCGTCATAGATTGTGACCTCCCGCACCGTTTGTTAATCAACTACGAAAAATAGAACAATTTAATAAAAATTACAAATATAAAATAATTTAATGAAAATAAAATACTTCGTGCACACAGCATGAGAACTGCTGACCCTGGCTTGCTTCAAATTGCGCTTTTGCCCTCATTTGAGCAAACCATTGTTGACATTTGTAAAACGTGTTCTCAATTATTGCTGCTACTGGCAACCTACGAGAAGATCTAAAAACATTATTAAGCGACTCGAACCCGTTCGTCGTCATAATTCCGCAACGGAAACCCCCATCCAACGCCTGGAATATCTTCCATGGTTTAAGACATTCATTCTCATCTTGATCTAGATACTTACCCACACCGTCTAACCAATTCAGAGCCTGATCACATACATCTCCCATTGCTTGCATTCCTTGCTCATATCTCCTCATCTTTCTCTTCGCCACACATATCCTGAAGTACTTGATTGCTTCTTCATTGCAATGATTTTTTTTCATATTTTCTGCTATGTGAGTAGCACAAAGACGGTGAACGCACTCATCCTCATCTTCCTCATTCCATCCCAGATCATCCTGTCGAAACACCTTTTTTATGCCTTTACCCCTATCAGTGATGACACACACAAACCTGGAGCGAATTACATTGCGCCTCAACCATTGCATGAACCATGCACAATCTTCAAAATTTTCTATATCTACCAATGAAAAAGCCAACGGGAGGAGCTGATTTTCTGCATCATACCCGGTTGCAATCAACATTTTACCTTTGTACCGGCCTGCTAAGAAACAAGCATCAACAGTGATGACAGGTCTCAGGTGTTGGAAAGCCTCTATACATGGTCCAAATGCCCAAGCCGCCTTATTAAAGTACCTATAAGGTCCAGGCTCACGAGTTGGATATGACGTAACATCAAACAATGTACCTGGATTTTTTCGCTTAATTGCCTCCAATAAGGGGACTATAAGTGAATATGACCCCTCCCAACTACCAAATTGGCGGGCAATTGCCAACTCCCTTCCACGCCACAATTTATTGTACGCTGGTACCTGACCGTTGTACGTTTGTGCACAAGCTATTTTGACAGAAGTGATACTTAAATCTACGTCATTTCTCATGTGCGCCGAGATGCAATCGGCAACCATAGCAGCGGTCAACTGTGCATGATCTATTCTTGTGGCATCTGCATGACAAACATGCTTTGTTGGGCACTTGGATACTTTCCATTGTGTACCAAAACCAGTAACCCTTGCATTAATGTACCAACCACATCTGGGGTCCTTGCACTTGAACCTAATCCGTTGTTTGTCACTGTGTGTATTCTTAATCTCTTTATTACAAAGAATGTGAAACTTGTAAATTGCAGCTTTCATTTCCTCCTTTGAATCATAGGTTTGGCCCTCTGACAATTCATTTTCAAACTCTGCATGTCTACCAAATAACCCCACATTTGCTTCCTGAAAACCTGACAGGTCATTGAAAGCTACAATCGGGTGCTCAACCCCGCGACCCATTATCCGAAACCCTTTATCAACCTTGAATTTTTTTTGTTTGCCCGAGCACAGGCCTCGTATCTGCTGTGTCACTATGATCGCTCATGCAATCAGGATCAACATCCCCCCAATTTTCCTCTGCCTCTTGTATTTCCGGATCCACCGTCTCCTCAGTTTCCTCCAGATCACAAGGCTGGGCTCGGGATCGATGGGAGTACCGACTATTAGACGGTCGGTCCCTCTGAACTGGAGCTTGACTACTCTCAGGCATGTCAATCGGCAAAGGGATTCGGGACCGACGGGAGGGACGACTAGTAGACCGTTGGCCCTCCTGAACTGGGGCATTACTACATTCAGGCATGTCAATCTGGAAAGGGGGTTGGGACACTGGACTTGAGGAGGTTGACGCATTAGCCCGACTAGCACCCCGGATTAACCTTGCAAGGGGGTTAGGACGCTGGACTCGGTTAATCTCCACAAAGAGTTCAATTATCTTGTATCCACCCCCAGAAAAACTAATTGTCTGGTTGTACAATACCTGCCAGACTCCATCATTCTGAATAGGAAAAAGTTGGAACCAAGTTTGGCCTGAACCAGTGGGCATGCTAATTTTGGCCTAGATATCAAGGTCATATCGATCTTGATTCAATCCGAGGTTCTGAGAAATAATCGATTTCAGAACCAACAAATCAGTACCAGAGATTACCGGTATCATAGAAACAGGCCCGATACTGTAATAAACCCCATTAGGGCCTGTTAAAATCTCACCACCAGTGTAAATAGATACCATAACAGCCATTTGGTATGAGTATAAGAAAACCTAAAATTAAAAATTAATTAAATTAATTATAAATACTAAATTAAAAAAAAAGATAGAAAATAAAAAACTTACGGTTCTGCTGAGAAGAACGGTGAAAATTTAAATGAATATCTCTCTCCTCTATAATACAACTCTGTATATATATATATATATATTATTTCAGGGTGCCCTCTACCCCAGGAAGCGGCCCATAAAAGGTGTCCTCTACCCCAGGAAGCGGCTCAGCTCCAGGTAACCGCTTCCAGGGAAAGCGGCCATGCGAAATATAATATTTCCAAGCCAAATTGGTGTTTTGGTTTAATAATTATTAAAAAATGGTATTTTTAAAAATTTCGGCTCAAGACGCCATCGCTCAATGAGCCCAGAGCACAATCCCGAATCAGCACTCCTCGGCCATCTGGGATAGCTGATACAATCTCATGGCACGCAACGTCCCTGCATAGGCCTTCTAGTACTTAAGCCACATTTTGTTGTGGCGTACTATAACTGTATCTAGTCCCTAAATTAAAAAAAATTATTATTAATAAAATTTGAAATAAAATTATAATTTTATTATTAATATAAAACTTACTCCAGTGGCAGCCTCCAAGATACGGTGCTCCGCATTCGGGTACCAGAGAAAGTCTGATACCCGATCAGTGCAGTGCCGGATACTGGGAACCACAGATGTCAATGCCACATCGACATACTGTGACATCTCATATGGAGTGGGTATAACTGGTGCACCTCCACTGGAAAAAGGTACATCCCTACTAGAAGACAGTCCAGATCCCATAGATGCCATGCTGTATTTTCATATTTTGGTCAATAATCAATTTTGGTACAATTCCATAATTATTTTGGTCAATAATCAATTTTGATACCATTTCATAATTATTTTTGTCAATAATCAATTTTGGTACAATTTCATAATTATTTTGGTCAATAATCAATTTTGATACCATTTCATAATTATTTTGGTCAATAATCAATTTTAGTACAATTCCATAATTATTTTGGTACAATTTTGGTCAATAATCACAAACCTCAAATATTAAATCCTACTCCTACTCTTACTTCTACTTTAAACTAAAATTTAAATTTAGAAAGAAGAAGAAAATTACTCGATTCGAAGGGATGATGTCAAATGAGATTGGATGGAAAAAACAAATTAGCGGCCACTACATATATTACCATGACCGCTGGCCAGCGTGCAAGCCAGGTGCCCTCTACGCCCCATAGCGGCCAGCCCTCTACCCCCCAAAGCGACCAGCCCGCTGGGCCTAAAACCGGCCCAATAAGATGCCCGATTCCCACCAAAGCGGCCACATGAAACCTACCCGCTTCATGCCAAAGCGGCCATGCTAGTTTTAACAATTCCAGCCACCAATGATGTTTTAGTTTATTTATTTTCTTAAAATGGTATATTTAAAAATTTCGGTTTATTTATTACTTTTAAATGAGGTGCTCTGGTAGCATGTATGAATTTACTAAGTTAACCGATCAGAATGTAAAATGTCCTGTCATGTTACGGTAAGGGAAAATAATTTTACCGCAAGTCTTTAGAATTTACTTATGTTTTCTAAAAATTCACCTTCTTTGTTATTCAGTTTATATTTTTTTATCTATAGTTTTTTAGATCGGTTTACAATCTAATTTATCGGTTATTTTAACAAATTAAGTGTACATTTTGTTATGAAATAAATAAATCCGTCTTTGAATAAACTACTTCTATACATAGAAAATATTTTAGATATGCAAGATCTTTTAATTTTAATTTTTTTAATTGAAAATTTACTCATTTTTTAAAATTTTTATCTTAATTGTTTTAGGTGTTTATGCTATCACTAGTAATGTACCTGTGCATTGCAACAAAAACATATTATAAAATGAAGAGATCAAGAAGTTGATTTACAATTTGAATTTTAAATTTTCATGCAAGTAAAGAGATTTGATAAAAAAAAAAAAATAGCTTGTACAAATATATACATCCCAGAGGCAAAAGCCAAAAAGGACAAAAAATATTTAGTGAAAGTGAATTCATACTAATAAATTAGTTACTCCATTTTGTGGTACTAATTATAGTTAATGTTATTAAAATTTGTCCTCAATATATGTTCTCCATATAATTAACAATTGAAACTAATAACGAACCTAAACATACTAATAAAAAAGAGGAGGGTTCAAATGCCTCCAGGTTTTTGTGCCTCCATCATGCCTCCATCTCTCTCCATTATTTTCAAAGTTCAAACAGTCAATCTGAACCGCTCAACCTAACCTCCATACTAAAATATGTTTGGAGACCAAATTTTATATTTTTAGGAATTTTTTTACTATTTTCTTAGATAGGTAAAAAAAAATACTGTTTTTAGATGGTCCAGATTTACTGATTTTGTACCTATCTAAAAAAATAGTAAAAAAATTCCTAAAAATATAAAATTTGGTCTCCAAATATATTTTAGTATGGAGGTTAGGTTGAACGGTTCGGATCGACTGTTTGAACTTTGAAAATGATAGAGAGAGATGGAGGCATTTGAACCCTCCTCAATAAAAAAAAAATACATTTTATCTTATCAAAATTGAAGAAGTAAAATTGTAAAATGATTCACTATAGCTTAAATTAAGTAATGTATTAAATTTGGAAATATCAAATGCTGATAAAATATTATTAAAAGATGCCAGCATTTGATATCCTTAAAAATAAATTGATTTTCTCTCCAATTTTATTTTCTATTCAATTTTAATTGTAACATATCATGTGATAGTATACGTGACAAGTATGTTTCTAACTAAATTTAAACTTTTACACGTAAAAAAAATGACATATTATTTGATTGGAGGACTGATATTAGATCCGAAATTTCATCTTTCAATCATAGTCGTTGGCAGATCAGAACATCTAAGTACATACATAATATAATATCAGAATGAAGATTTGTATAAACAATTATCTTAGTTGTGGATTTCCCATCATGTTTGGCAAATAAAGAGTGATTGATATTACTAACTTTAAAGTAACAAGAACTAAAATAGGAGCTACGTTTTCCATACTATAATCACGGAGATTATTTTAATTTATAGATTGATTTATTTAACTTTACAAACCAGATTATGATATTTTTACATTTTATAAATGGATAGTAAATCCATATACACTTCTTCTTTATGTATTTCTTAAAGAAATATATTTTTAATATTCATTTGATATAAATTTCACTCTTGGTTTATGATTATAATTAAAATAAAAATTTACGGTATTCATTTTGACCTCGGATACAAATATTTCATGTTAATATATACTATTGGTTTGAATACATCCTTTAGCAACTATTTTGCTTTGAATTGCTTTATGGTATTATTATTATTATATTTTATTTTATAGATCCATTTAAATCTAATGAGATTTTATTTTGGCAATTGTATATATAATAAGTAGGGTTAAATGTTCTATTGTTCTCATTCTTTACATTTTATTTTTATCTTTGTTTTTAAAATCCAAAACAATCTATTCGAACCACTTGATCTCTGTACTAAAATCTGCAACTTAATAAATTTGTTTTTTTGGGAATCGAATTCTCTTCTCTCCTGAGGCAGAAATTTTCTATCTTCAAAATTACTGTACGTGGGTCCGAAATGGACCACTAGTTCGAAAATTAAAAGTAACCGGTCCTCTTTAACAGTTACTGACTTCACACACAATGACTAAGAGAGCAAAAAATTTCTGCACTCAGACGACAGAGGACTCGAAGTCTTTTTTCTGGACCTTAATATTTATGGTGTCTGAGTTCCGTACTAAAATCTTCACCTTAATATTTTTTTTTGTCTGGACCTTAATATTTATGGTGTCCCGATACCTGAGAAGGTTTAAGACAACAAGGATCGAAATCGGTCACGCAATAACGACAAATAAGATGGAAATATGCCAGGGTGATCATTAATTCGAGACCACCGAGCTCAACTACCAAGGCCAGCAAAGAAAAAAGAAACAAGCGAGAAAGTTGGAACAAGATCAAATAATCATATAATAATATCCATAATCAAGCTAAGATTACCAAACAAAGGCCACAGTGCACGTGCAAGGCGGAAATTACAAACAATCACTAAGAATAACATACATAAATCACAGTTGGGGAATCTTACAAGCCACTTGGCATCCGCAAACAGGAGTATCAAAAACAAAAAGCTGGCTGAGACTGTGTCAAAAGACAACCCAAAACAATCATAGTATCAAGCTTAATGAGCCATGTACCAGTAAAAAGTTTAAAAAGGAAATAATTCGCAGATTGATAAGGCAAAGGATCATGCCTTGCCATCATAGATAATCCAACATCGAGCTCTCACACACAAAATAAATAAATCAAATCAAATCAACTCCAACAATTCAATCAGCCAACCATGGCATTCAATCACAGAGAGGTTAGACAAAGCCTCATCAGTACAAACAAGCACCAGTAAATTAATTATAACAAGCACAGATTAACAAACCCACACAATCATAGCATTTAATTTCCAAAACGAAACCTCTCTTCCTTTTTCTTCTCTTTTCATGGATAATTTTCTGATTAGGAAAAACAAAAACAATCAGAGTTAAAAAAAAGAAGTCAGTTATTTGAATAAAGGCGTTTTTTTCTCCTATTTGATGATTTTCAGTAGATAACGTTTCTATTAAATACCTATGTCGGTACCATCAAGTCAATGTTAACGTAATAATTTCATCTCCTCCAAATTAACAAACATTTTAGCCGTAGACAGATGATACAATTGTTTTTTTTTAAAACATGAGTCAAAGTTGTTAAATCAAATTGAGTCATAATTACGAATTTCGCAGCTAGAAAAAGGTATTGTTTGTTGTCGCTCGACATTGCGGCTGGGATGTGCAGCTTATTCTTTGAGGCTTTCATCAAGGTCTTGTTTGAGGTTAGATTTGAGATGTAGTCATCAAAGCATTTGTCGGGGTAGAGGTCGCCGATCTCAATTTCATGGTGGCCATCAATATTGAAATTTGTTTGGCACCCATTTATGAATATGTAATGTGTTAGCGAAGCCACAATACTTGCCGGAATTATTTTCTCTGTTACTTTCATCAACCAGAAACGACTCTTCTTTCAGACTATTTATTCAGAAACTCACGCAAACGGGTCATGATCTTATGGTGTTATCGAATATGGGTATCATCAGTATACAACAAGAATGAGATACTTTTTGTAAGAATAAAAAAGTAATTTTTTATGATGGACTATTCTCATTATTTAATTGTTTTTTTTTTGCAACAGACTACTATCATAAATGTATTTTTTTTCTCGCAAAAAGTATCTACTTTGTTGTAGTATATGTCTTGTAAAACAGTGAAGTGTTGCCTAAAACATTTCTCTTGACCTTTTTGGTTTCTCTCACTTACCCGAGAGAAAGATGGAAGGGTGTTTTAGCAATCTTTTCGTTTTGAAAAATGAAAATAAAGTTAACACTCATAAATATCCCACACATTTTCATTCTTGTATTGATATATGCATCTTTGTTCTGTAGTGTTTTTGAGAGTTATACCAGCAGCTAGCAATGGAGAGCAAATCTGCATCTGCGAGGGTGGTTCATGGTAGCTTTCAGCCGATCTTGCTTTCCCAGAGGGATGCCATCTCATTCAAGCTTAGGAGTTTGCATGCGGGACGGAAATGGACAAACTTGTTGCTTTGATTGTCAACTTTCCAATGTCATTACCCGCCATGAAAAATGCTATGGTCGTAAGATAAGAAAAGTTAATTTATTTGAATTTTTTTAATATGGGCTTCATTTATTTCCGCATCTATTTTACATAGACGTTTATTTTGTTTTAAGGTTGGTAGCTTAACGCTAGCAACAAATGTGATGAGAAAAAGTTTACACTAGCACTAATTTGTAAATAGCGTGTACATAGACGTTTATTATTGATATTGAACCTGTGCCTCTGTTCCTTCCAGAAACCAAACCTGTTTTGGCATGAACTACACTGTTTTTACAGGAATTAGCACTATTTTAGGCCGTAATAGTCTGTAACATCTAGAGAACCTTATAAACTATCATTTTTTTTTCATATATCTCAAAACAATTCAGATTCGTTCTCCATTATCAATATTTAATTAATTAATTTTCTATTAATAAAAATTTGGTACACAACTAGCTACTATTTAGTTAGTATGGGAGGGGCCGTGATCCAGCCGCCTTCTAATTAGTTGCACTTTTTTACAATATAGCGATGGTGTCGGTTAGTTAGGACGAAACATTAGTAAATAAGTCTTTGCAAATAATCTTTTTTTATCAATTATATATATATTTTTAGTGATTTTTTACCCACTAATTAAACTTTAAGAAGAAAAAAAATTCCCCACAAACTGGGTAATATCAGATTTGGTTGGATGCTCAGATGATCAAATCCATATAGGTATACTACTACAAACAAATCTATTTATTATCGTCTCTTTACTATCGGATGTGCTTTCGCACAGATAATGTACGTAATGAGTGGCAGCGTTGTAATTACTTTGAACTTTTTACCGTCTGTTTGGTATAAACAACCGATAGTGTTGATAAACCCCTCCTTTGTCATCGGTTAAATTTTAAGAACAGTTAGTGTTGATCGATTAGGATAAATAAAAACCAATCAGAATAATTAATAAAAAGCAGTTATTTGAATAAGAATTTTCTTGTTTTTGATGATTTTTCGTGGAGGACGTTTTTATTAAATGTCTATGCCGGTGTCATTGTGTCAATGGTTAACATAATATTTCCCTTTCATTCCCCTTCAAAATAACAAATTGTTTTAGCCATGGACATTTCTATTAAATGTCTATGTCGGTGTCAACAAGTCAATGTTTAACATAATCCTTTCCTTCCTCTTCAGAAAACAAATTGCTTTACCTATGAACATTTCTATTAAATGTCTATGTTGATATCAACGAGTCAATGATTAACATAATTCCTTCTTCTCTTTCAAGAACAACAAATTATTTTTTGTTGTAGAAATTTATATCAAGTGTCTGTGTCAAATATTATCTGAGTCAATGGTTAATATAATCATCTCATTTCCAACAAACAAAAAAAAAAACAAATTGTTTTAGCTGTTACCTACCTAACGGTTGTTTCTTGATTTCTCATCTAGCATGCATAATTGAATAACATCAGAGATTACTTTCTAACTCTAATAGTTAGGCTATTAAGTTCCACATTTTCTGTGTACTCAAGGAAAATATAGACCAGGAATTAATGATCGGGTAATTTTACATCATCGTGTTAAATTAATAAAATTTTAGTACTAGATCTCTATATTTTACTCCAAAAAAAAAAAACAAATTTTTTTTATCGGTTATATTTAATCCATCAACACAATCAATGACCTAAAAATATAGAAATCAGAATAAAATCTTGTAGATACAATAATAAGAAATAAGACTTGTAGAATAATTAGTGAGGTAGGTGGAGAATTAGTAAAAATTAGTTGGAGATGTTAAGAAATGTTGAAAGAGATGACTTTTAATTGAGATGTTTTGTATGGATGTGGAATGAATTGAATCTTTTTAGTTTTTTATTGTTTTCTCTATCTAATTAAACACACCAAAATATAAACCCTCTATATAAAAAAAATATTTTAATCACAGAATTGAACTTAAATTTTCTCTAGTACATGCATTGAGTTATAAACAATAAACATCTAACCTCCTATATATAAAATAATATTTTAGTCGCTAAAGATTTTCAACAAATTATAGTCAGTCAAAACTGAAAAAACAATATCAAATGAGCCATTAGAAACTTCGCAGCTAAGAAAAAAGCATCCGCTCAAGGTTGGTTGAGAAATTAAATACAACTTGATAAATGAAATCTTACCATGGTTACTGAACAAAATAAATACATTTAGTGAAAATATCAAGGAAGTTAAAACTTTCGGGATTGACTAACTATCTCTCAATTAATTAATTTCATTCATCTTTCAGTCAATAAGTATCTGTGGGGACCGCTTGTTAACTGAATATCATTAATTACTTGAGATACCACCTAATAATTGATAGATTTTACAATTGATGCATATAAATATGGATACTTATGTATGCAAGTGTTAATATATAATATATAAAGTATTTATATCTAAGATATCAAGTATTTTAAAAAAAAATGGACACACCATACGCCTATCTTTTACACGTTTTAAGAAGTGATTTTTTTTTCTCCGTTCAATTTCGCCAATATTTCTGACGATATGTAAGAAAATTTACAAATCTAAAACCATGAACGTTTTTTTATGTATTTTTCTCTTTCAAATGAGATCAATGATGACGTACTTTCAGGTTGTCCGTCGTGCAAGTATTCATATCTCGTCATGCAAGTATTCATACCTCGTCGTGAATACCTTGTTGTGTAAGTATTCATATCTCTTCAAACAAGTATTCATACGTCGTTGTGTAAGTATTAATATCTCGTAATGCAAGTGTAAATAATTCATGTCTAAAGTGTTTGTACCTAACATATTTTACCATTTTTTTTTCATATGGCACCGAATGATGTCTGAAAATATTAATATTAAGTATTGCAAGTATTTATACATAATCATGCAAGTGTAAATAGTTCATATGTCAAGTGTTAGTAACTAAGAGAATCTATAAAAAAAAAATTTTTATTTCAATATGACACTGGATGATGTATGAAAGTATTAATTTCAAATATTGCAAATATTCATACCTCGTCATAAAAATGTTAATAGTTTATGTATCAAAAGTTTTATCTAAAAAAATTTATCAACAGTTTTTTTTCTTATGATATCAGATGACATTTAAAAGTACTACTATCAAGTATACAAGTATTTATACATCATCATATAAGTGTATTAGTGTATATAGTTCATGTATCAAGTATATATATTTAATATATTATATTATTTTTTTTATATGACGTTGGATAATATTTGAAAATATTAATATAAAGTATTGTAAGTGTTGATACACTGTCATCCAAGTGTTAATAGTTCATGTATTAAGTATTTGTATCTAATAAATTATATAAAAAAATTTCATATAGCACTGAATGATGTATGAAAATATTAATATCAAGTATTGTAAATATTCATATCTCGTCATGCAAGTGTGAATAGTTCATATATCAAGTATTTTTATCTAACATATTATCTATCTTTGTATTTTTTGTGACACTAAATAACGTTTGAAAGTATTAATATCAAGTATTGTAAATATTCATGTCCATTTTTATTTGTCGGCCAAACATGTCCTAATAAAGCAAATAAAGTGTGTGTGTGTGGGGTGGGGGGGATGTGCGTTAAAGATCATGTGAATGAATATGTTTTGAATTTGTTTTTTTCTGTCCGATACTCCGGTTTTTAAATAGAGCAAATAAAGTGGAGGGGAAAAAAAAGTGAAACCGGCAAGGAAAGACAGTTAAAAAGTGAAGGATGTGCGTTACCCTTTTAACGGGAGACAAATGGAGGATAGGAGACTGGAAAAAAAATCTTTTCCCAAAACTTTATACTACTTTGCAAACTTCCATGTTTGGTCAGGTGCATTGAACATTTGAACGAGTTCTTTCCTTTTGCAAATAACAATTTACTCTTAATATTCACTTATGTTCCTCGTAGTATCGTTTTATTGTCTAATTAAACTATTTTTTTTTTTTTTGAGTCTAATGAAACTATTGATGCTATAATTGAAAACTCAAAAACAAATATGTCACAATAAAAAAAATCCTATATATTAATTATTATCTTTTTTTCCCTCCTTGGGAGGTAGGATTTGCAATAAGAACTAAAAAAAACTAACATTGTACAGTTTTCTGTGGTACAAACATTGAAAAGAAGGTAAAACCAGAAAAAGAGCTACATAAATTAGTGCAATACATTTCTTAGTGCGAAACACTTCCTAAGAATAATCTACCAAATTCAATCCAACAAAAACAATCACACATCAATGAAACAATTCTAAAGCCAAAGAATTGATATAGAGAAGGAGATGCAAAGAGAACCAAACCAACTTGGAAGGTTCTGTTATCGAGTTGGGTCAGTACTGGTGGCACTGTATTGGAGTAGAGATGCTCTTTTAGGGTTTGAAACTAATAGTTCTTGAGTGTCTTTTGGGAGCACATCATAAACAGCCTGCAGGTGCAACTTTAGTTTGTCACATACAGCTATAGATTCCCTGGCCCCACTCTCAGAACTCTGCAGATGATAGAGAATTTGTAATTACAATTAGGTTTTCCATAAATATGTTTTGACTATATTTCAAAATTATCAAGGACATGCCTGGAATCTGTAGCAATTGTTGAATGATATTCTAATTAGTTCATTAAAGTATGTAGTCAAGTTCAGGTCATGCAAATTAGTAAACAAGAAAAAAATCAAAGGCACCAACAAAAAATCCAAGAGACTAATCAGATCAGGAAATTTAATGAAGGGATGAGATTTACTGATACACAACTTATTTGACAACCATGTCAACTGAAATTAGAAATAGCAGAAATCAAAAACCTAAAATTTTAGATGTGCTCTCAATCATTAATGTGGATTTTGTAAAATTTGTAGTAATTTAAAAATTATTTGGTCAACCGATTAAAAGCAGAGAAAATTGTGTTGTTAAAGTTTTAATTTCTTGGTGCATGACCAATCAGTCTTAAATTATATGATTTTTATAATACACATCCTATCCAAATGATAAAGAACATACAAAAAAATGTTACAATTCTTTTTTTGTAATAATCAAAATAATAATAATCAAAAGTTTTTTTCGATGAACTCTGACACCAGTTATTATGGTTGTCAAAGTATCCTATCCCTTACATAATGTTACAATTTGTATATTGCCAGTTTAAAATGTGCTACTGAGACTAGTATTCTCATTAGTTCCATGACTGGTAATGTTTCACTAGACTAGTACAAATACCTCTAATTTTTTTATGCTAGTTCTGTTGCTCTATAATCCATACTAAAAAAATAGCTATGCTGGCAATATTTGATTATGCACAACTCCTTGCTGGTAAGCTTTACTGGGCACTTCTCCTGAGTGTCCCAACATGTACCACAAAGGGAGACCAGTAACCACTATTACAGTTACAGGTCAACCTTACAGCTTGATACAGTACTGGAGGTGCTTAGCTGCTCAGTAGAGATTAAGGCAGATAGTACGATTCAAGTCTTTTTTATTGAACTAGAAAGAGAGCTAAAGGGAGATCATATACCTCAAGCTCTCTGAGAAGATATCTCTCAACAGCATTGAACAGATCAAGTCTTTCCAACTCAGACATGTTGGAGATCAGTTTTTGTATATCTACATTAATTTGAGCCTGCCTCCAGAGTCGATGTTGCTCTGTTTCGGCTGTTGCTCGCCTCCTCTGAAACCAAGGCATGAAGTTCTGGCCTTCTAAGAATCGCCTGAAAATAATATAGGATGATTTAATTCACAATTGGTGATGACACAAGCAGCAATTTGAGGAATACAAATAAGAAAATGTATGATTCACTCCATTTTGATAATTTTGTACTCATTATCAAACAATTGCTATTTTACATTATTGGGTGTGTTCTCATTACTCACAAAGTGAGGTGACAGGATTATGCACTGAGAAAGAAAAAGGTCACTAAGTAAGCTTAAAAGGTGTGTTCTCATTACTAAAAGATGTTGAGCTTCAGGTGCTCCTTCCAAGTGAAATAAGAACAGATAACCCAGTATGCTTCTTCTCTTAGTTAATTTTCTATCATTGTGCTTTGGTGGAATAGAGAAGACTTCCAGAAAAAACCGGCATAATTATGCCTCATACTTCAAACAATGCACCAACATCCTCATTTATTTTTCTTTCTAGTGGTGTTATTCTTTTCTTTTTTTAGTTTATATTTTTCATTTTGAAAAATAGATGTAGCCAGAACAATAATCTTTTCAGTGATCAGGTGTTCCTAGTAGAAATCTGGACCAATAGGCCATTAGCATAAAAATGACTTTACTAAACCCATATAGTTCGTACTGTTTTCCTATTTGATATAGATTTGGATCAGAGAACCCAATCTATGTTGTCAAATGACTAGAACCCATTCCATTGTAGCAAAAAATTTAGTTTCCTTCAGTTCAGCAGGGAGAAATGAACAATTATACTATCATCAAATGCTAAGTAGAGAATACTGATAGCATGCAAGGCTAAGTTCTGGTCAATTATGTAGGTCTCCACCATTTTATATGCTTGCAGGTTCCTTTTGGAAGACAGAATTGAAACTAGGAGACTACTGAGATTGTAATTGGCATTGGCATGAAGTGCCTTTGTTCAGAGTTGCTACACAAGGTGGTGTTAATATTGGGAAGTCACATAATATTCATGCCAAATATGCATGCTTTGATGAACCCAACAGAGAGCACTGGAATAATGTAGAGCAGGTGACTATTAAGACCAAGGACTACAAAGGAGGACTATGGCATTGCACTAGCATGTCTACCTATAAAGGGTAGTACCATCACAGACAGGGTTGTTTGGATGTCAAGAACACTATGTTAATTAATTTGTCAACAGTTTCAAGATTATAGTAGATATTCTTATTTCCATTTTGTTGGTTTCATTGAACCTATCGGTTAAAAGTAGTACTGAACATAGAATATAAGTACAGTAAACAAACTGGTGCTTTAGTAAGGATTTAATTGAGTATAATATTATTGAGCTTATCTTATCAATAAAGCAAAAAACAAAATCTTAATATTATGAACAATCACGATATCAGCCTACTGTTTCTCACTTAAACAGTACAAACACATCTTGTTACAGGTTTTGGATAATGACACCGATAATTACCCTATCTTGTACAAACACAACCGAAGCCATCAATCAAGCTAGGAACAACAGACAAGTTGTTATAATTGGTATCAGAGGGTACTGAGAGGTATAATATGGTTCTAACTTAACAGCAACTATATCAAAGACAAAAATACCAACCTGTACAGAGCCAACCAATTAGATCGCATCCTTTTTGCAAGGAATTTTCCGGGCCCTCTAGTTGCCAGGCCTTCTAGAAACTCTCCAGACCGAAAAGGGTTGACAGTTGGTGGATCCATAAATGGTGAGATGCCTTCTATTGGGGTATCAACCCTAAAGTACGGCCCGAATGGTGCAAGAAAATTGGTTGTCAGCTCCAAAAAGTGCCGCCTTAAAATCTCATTATTAACCACCGACATGGATTCTTCAACCCGAGAAGAGACACCAGCATCCACAAGCCGGTTCAGCACAGCTGTATCGGGCTTTGTACACCCAGTATACTTGGACCAGACAGCCTCTTTGTGTTCCGTCATGAGCGAAAGTGGTCCTTCTCTTTTCAACTTGATTGAATTGAAGAATGTTGAAGGAGAAAATTTTGATAATTGATCAAGTTTAATCTCATTCACTGGCAGGGCCCTCGTAGAGTTTGGGCTTTGGCTTCCAACAGAAACAACTGTTGGTATATTTCGGAGTGATTTAAGGAAGAACAAATTGGTCACACCTAAAATTACTGGAGGGAAAGATACACCACTTGGGAGTGAATTTAAGCGTGCAAATTCAGGGTCGTGAATTGTAAAATAAGGCCGATAGTCTACACTACAAGGTATTGGAGCAATTAGACTTACAAGTGCACTAACAGCCTCCGAGCACTGTGAAGGAGTTGGTGCAATAACAAGAATTGGTTCACCAATTAACATCATCTCCCATAAATTCCATAAATGGAGAATTACTCCACGAAAAGAAGAGAATATATCAGAGTCATGGAACAAACCATGCGGAACTGAGGGGTTGGACTGAACCACTGGCGGGGAGCACTCCGGGTTTGGTGGGAGGTGGACCCTTAGTGAAGCATTGCCAATAGGGAGCTCCATTGGGGCACCTCGTACTGGGTCTGGCCATGAAGCCACGTGTGAGGCCACCAGTGACAGTGCTGTGTGGCCTAGGTCAAAACAGAGCGGGCCGAGAATTTGTAAAAGCAACCGAAACACAGTTGAAAAAGGGAGATGCGTAAGAATCACTACAGATTTCTGTTCACCACCACGTGGCAGTCTCGGGTCTTGTCTCTGCCGATTGAACACAAATCCGTAGAGGTAGTCTTGATCTTTGTTCGAAATCTGGTCTGAATTTGAATAGGGGAGGCGAAAAGAGAAGAGAGAATCGTGGAGAGTGGACCTGTTGTGAGGCAAATGGTGAGACATGGAATCAGGGAAAGAGGAGAAGGAGGCGAGGTGGAGTTTATCGGGCGGGAGGGGAGGCGGATCCGGGTACGACTTCTCCACGACCTGGCCCCGCTCTAGGTCGAAGCGAATTATGCAGAAGGCCGTGACCCATCGACGGAGTGCCGCCGTGTCAGGTGGGGAAACAGCCGAAGCGCCGCCTGGATCCGGGTCGGATCCGATTCCATTCATTGGCGAGATCGTTAGCTCACTCGATTTGCTGGAATGGATTTGAGCTTGTACTTGTCATTTTTTTTCTAATTTTTTTAGATTTTCAATGAAATTGAGGCTGACAGGACAGAGTGACCCCAAGCAAGCTGGATTGCTAGATTATAATCACTTTTTGATAGTTTGTGCTTCCCATGGATTGAAGGATGAGAAATTATCAGCAAACAAAATGCTTAGATTTCTGTTTTGTCATGGACTCCCGTGGAGGTAGATGGGAAGTAGCTACTACCTGCTAATCTGCTATTGCTAATTGTTTGCGATTTGGAATTATTTAAATTTTCGGCTTCATAATCACTGCTAAATATATTGCAAAAAATCCCAGCCTTCAAGTGAGGGGAAACATTATTTTAGAGTTTATTTAATTGAAGGGGACACTCCAGCAATGTAAGGTGGATAAATAATGTCCGAGCAATAATTAAAATTGACACTTTGTTCAATTATTTTATACTAAAGAGATGATGACAGTATTTGACTATGAAGATTTTTTTTTTTTTTTTTGAGAGAGAAAGCCCTTGGACATTTTGATTGAATTTAAAAACATCCTACATTACATGGTCTAAAATGCTAAAGTAAAACATAAGAACAGAAAAGTAAACCTTATACTACATCTAGCGCTAGCAATTCAAAATTTTAAAAAATCAAAGGTAAATGAACAAAAATCTGATTCCCTACGCAGATCCATTTGTTGCTCAATGTTTCCTTGCCCATTCCTCTCATAGTTCTGCACATGCCTTCTCACCCAATTTGCTACAATGTGAGGCTGCTGTAGCCTACATCTTCTTGTGTATTTCACAATCATAGAGATCCCCATTTGGTCCATCTCAGTGATGCATTTTTCTACAGTTGGTATTGCCTTCCAGGATGGTACATCTAAGAGATCATTTTTATCAATCACTTGTGAGAGTGTCTGACTATCTGTGTAGATTATAAATTTCTCCCCTTTGTACCATCCCTAGTTGGTGTACTTGTTTCAATGCCTCCAGCAATGCCTCTGACTCAGCTTGGAAAGGATCGTTTGTGATTGAAAAGGTTCCTCTTTCCTCCACTAACTGTCCTCTCTGATGATAACTAATTACTAGTATAATACCTGTGCGTTGCAACGGGGATATATTATAAGAAAAAAAATATATCAATGAAAATAAAAATTATCTAAAATTAAGATACATGTTAATAAAAAAATTATATGATTATGTATTTTTAATAAATCGTGAACTCTGATAACAATTTGATGATATGATGATTATTTATTTTTAAGTACCAATGATATCAAATCTAATATCAAATATCATACAACAATTCAATATCGACTTATCATGATATCATAAAACATAAATAAAAAAATGTTATCGTGTGTATGTATAGGATACACACACACATATTATAAGAGAAATATATATTTACACACACGTTCCAATTTATATTATTCTTTATTTTCAATTTATATTATTATTCTTCTTTGTTTCCAATTTAGAATACACACACATTGATATATTATATATTGGAAATATATTCTAAATTGCCCACAGCAATATGTATAGAAGTAAAGAAAGAGAAATAAGGAAATTAAAAAAAAAATAATTTTCATTGTGAGACATATCGAAACGAAGAAGAAGTAAAGAAAAAAAAAATAGAAGGTGGAGTCTTCTTAATTGAAGAGGAGAAATATGAAAACAAAGAAATAAGGAAATTGATAAATATATCGCTAAATTTCATATTTGTTTAATTTTAATTGTAATGTACTGTGTGACAGCACATGTGGTGAGTATGTTTTTAACTAAATTTAGACTTTTATACATAAATCAGATATATTTAATCAAAAGAAGACAAATTATGTAATTGGAGGACTGAGATCAAATCCGAAGTTTCATCTTTCAATCATAGTCGTTGGCGGATCGGACACCTAATGTGCTTCATAATAGAATGGAGATACCTGTACCGGTTTCTTGGTTTGGTCCCATGATGCATCTATTAGGATTAGTCTCCTTCCTTGTGGTATGGCCTTCAGCAGTGTTACCTATTGTGGTATCAATTGGGTTTCCTGTTCCGCAATCTCCATTAATTTTGCCCTTGTTATCACTAATTCTGGTGTGCATTTCTTATCAACAAATAGCTCTTCGTTTCTCGCTTTCCATACCATCCATAATAGATTACAAAAATGAACAACACATGTGTTGCCCTTATAGTACATCGGTTATTGCAAGGAGGGTGGTTGTGAAGTTTAGAGGTAGGTCTTCCACTCGTGCAAATATTGATCTAAACCATACCGCCCTTAATAAAGGATAGTAGAACAGTACATGCATTAGAAACTCATTTTCTCCTCCACATCTCAAGCAGCCCGGTTTGATTTGTTGTATCCTTCTTTGTAAAGCCGCTGTTGTTTGCAATCCATCATGAATTGCTCTCCAAAGAAATACACGTACTCTTGGTACCACTGCCTTCCATGACCATAATTTGCTCCATATCCTTTTAGTTTGGTCATCTTGCACATGTGGAATGAGGTTTGCTTCTTAAGCATGTGATATCCCTCATTTGTGGTGTATACACCCCCTGGTGTTGCCTTTCCACACTAGTCTATCTTGCCTTAGTGTTTGTGCAGCTGGTTTTAGGGCCATATCCATCACTTTTTGCAGTAGCTCTCCACCCATCAGTTCTTGTATCTGTTGTTAGTTCTATTCTTCGTTTTGCTCATCCCATAGGTCTACGACAGTGTCTCTTTGGTCATTGGTCGTAATTTGTTGCACTTCCCACCCTTCAAACCACGGTTGATTGACAGCCGGGATCATGCTTCCATCCCCAACTTGCTAGCATAGGTCCTCCATAAGTAAGAGCTTGTTTTCTTGGATACTCTTCCAAAGTTGGCTAGTACCCACCTTGTTTTTGACTCCCTAAAACCCTCTTCTTGGGCAGTACTTAGCTCTAACTATCTGAACCCATAACTTGTTTTGATTCCCTGCCACTTGCCATGCAACCTTTAGTACTAATGCCTTGTTAAACAAGGATAAATCCCTAATTTCAAGACCCCCTTCTTCTTGTTGTAAACAAACCTTATTCCATGCAATTAATGCCATGTACCTTTACTGCCCTGTCTTTCCCCACAAAAAGCTCTGTACTATGCTTGTCAATATCTAAATTGTGCGTTTTGGTAATGTGGTTATGCTCATGTAATACACAGGAATTGTCATTAGCACTGCCTTGATTAAAGCCAACCTTCCTTTTCTCCTGTACTCGCTTTCTCCAAGAACAACGAATCAAAAACAAGCAAAAGCTCAATACATGTGCATCTCAAATGAGAGTAAACAAATAAGAGAAAGAGGATCAAATGAATCTCAGAAGTTCGATCTAAGAGTAGATCTTGAACAAGCAAGAGAAGATGAGAAGAAAGACATGTTGAACAAGGCAATTGACCTCAAGTGGTGGCAGCGGCCCAGCAGTGAGGTAGCGCCCTGGTGGTGCAGTGGTGGTCCATGGCGACCAAAGGAGGCCAGTGGCCCAAGGAGGTTCGGCCCTTATTGGTTTTGACCAAGGTAAGAGAAGGAGGGACCTTATAGGGTGTGATTGCTTTGGATCTGTATTTATGTTGGTAATGAAATCATTTCATTAATCATATGATCCCTCTAATGTAAAGCAATATAATTCTCCAATTAATATAGATGATATATTCTCGAAACAGTATCATAAATCAAAATATAGACAGTGCCAAAATACACTCCTGTGTAATATGAAATATCTCATGATATAATGATAAGAGCAAGTCAAGATATGTCATCTTACTCACTTATGTTGCATGATCTATGAGATTGATTATATATACAATCTCCAAGATTATAATGCGTGTATATAATCTTACTCAAACAAGGAGCCTAGAAGACACCACTAATCCAGATAATCATATCGTGATGAGGGATATTCATCTTCTTGATTCTTTGCAAGAACCTCCAAGTGAGATGGGCACAGAGAATAACTATCATATACTATCTCTTTGCAGAAGATCCTCAGACTAGTATAATCTACGCATATCTCAAGTGGTGTTTCCGAATCATCTCAAACTTAAGACATACACCATGCGAACATTAATGACATAGGCACACACAGACTCCTTATATAATGTTCAACATTATGTCACTTCCAATGTCATATGACCTCATATACATTCATGATATTAAATCGGCACTTGTCCCTTGATTTGTAAAACTCAATCAATATTTAATTATTACGCTAATCACATGTAATTAATGTTCCTAGCTAATTACGAAGATTAAGAAAAATCTAGAGTTTATTACTTGTTACAAGATAAGGTCTCACAATCTGGAGTCTTAGTGCATCATATACTATAAGTAATGTCAAACTCAAAGAACATGTTGATTAACATATTAACCAGTATATGAACAAACAGACAAATAACATTTTCTCTAGGATATTAACTCCATCAATCTCTCACTTGGACTAAAGTCACAATGTTATCTATAAACAAGCAGATTGAATGTACTGAAAAGTCATAGCAATATACAAAGTATGTATCAAAGCTTAAAACGGTATTTCAATACATCCTCAATGCATCCAATCACCTATGTGTTGCATCCCCATTGACCTCATATGCCCTTTGTGTTTGGAATGTCCAGAGGTCTGGTTAATGGATCTGTTGTGTTCAAATTCATTTCTATCCAACTAAGTCTTACATCACCTCTATCCACCATCTCTCTAATGAGATGGTAACGTCGTAGAATGTGCTTAGATCTATGGTGATTCATTATTTCCTTGGCTTGAGCAACTTCTCATGTATTGTCGCAATAGACCTCTATTGGATGAGTAATACTTAGAACCACATCAAGGTCAGTAATAAACTTCTTTATCCATAATGCCTCTTTTGTTGCTTCAGAAGCAGCAATGTATTATGCCTAGGTGGTTGAATCAGCTGTCATGCTATGCTTGATAGGTCAAAATCAGATCTAATAATATTTATAACCATAATTGTCTACTCTACAATCGATTTACAAGTGCATAAATCTATCATATAATATAGATCGGGGTGTCGATCCGCAGGGATAGTGTATTAAGAGATCTAATCGCAAATCAAGTATAGGTTATCGGTTCTTCTAGGTTGGTTTGGTTGTTTGGTTATTTAGTTGTAATCTTCAGTTAAAACAGTGAATTAGTAGTTGATTAAGTGATAAAAGATTAGACTTCTAGGGATTTAGACATTCTATCCTTCAAACTCATTTAATGTAGGTTTTTGATAACTTAGCAGTCGCACACGGTTATGAATAACTTAGCAGTTGTAGCAGGAAATATGTTTACCCTAGTTAAACATATTTCCTCATTCAGTCGAATCAAGACTTTGTACTAGCAAGTGCACAAACATGATTCAACTAATTCCTCATCTGATTAAATTTTTTAGTGTACAAACACTTGTACCATAGATTTAATCGAACCTTTCGTTACTTCTTATTGTGTGTAGTGGTATTCAATACTTATCATTAGCCAACATGCATAATTATTCCTGTGATCCAATGTGCAACAGGTAGTTGTGCATCAATGGCATCATAAACATGTATGATGAAACAACTAGAGCCCTTGGAGGTGTGACCCACTTGGATCCATATCATGTTGGCAATGAACTGCAGGTCTCATTGCTCAAGATAGGCATCTAGCAATGCTTCTTCACTACCTAAAGATACAGACGATACGTAACCAGACACTATCGTGATTCAATATAGACAATGCTATTAACACTGCCTGTGTCGTATCAAATATCTCATGATATCTTACGATAAGCTCAGGATAGGATTGTGTCATTCCTATATACTTATCTATTATGTTTTTTGATCCGTAAATCATCACATACTTGCAATCAGCCAGTATCACAATGCATGTTGTATAATAAGATTCTATCAAGAGACCCAAAAGATATCATCACTCATGTCACATTCTTCCTGATGTGAGTGAGGGATATTTGCCTTCTTGATTTCACGAGCTTCATTCCACGAGTCTATACCTACTAAGAAGACATCGTTGTGACCCATTTTTACAAAGAGTGGTACATACCAACTACAAGCCTGTATTTCTTGAGTATGAAGACACTAAACATCTCAGACTTGAGATCCAACACCATGTGAACCATCAATGACACAAAAACACAGAATCCATCTGATGTTCACGTATGGTCATATTCAATGCCATATAAACACTTATATGCATCCACATGATATTAGATTGGAAATCGATCCATTGTTCTAATTTCCATGTTAATCTTGTATGCAATTAGTTCCCCTTGCTAATTGCTTAGATTAGGTATATTTAGAGGATACCACTTTAGCTCTAGCTGGTGAACTAAATGGTGTCACACTCTAGGAACAAGTTGAATTGCTTCAGCCATCATATGAACCCAAATCATAGAGTCAAAACCATTTGCTCCAGGACACTAATACTATCAATCTCCCACTTGGCCTTGAGCCTAAATGGTTGGCTTACAGTCTGTCAAAACTCTCAGCATATACGTACCGGCATATCAATGCTCTAAAGTAATTTCCAAACAGCTCTCTCATGTATAAGCCAATAATCTTATATGCCCAACATAAAATATCAACTCAAAAATATCAGCTATCTTCGCAGAGGACTTGTTAGTAAACGGCTATGTTTTCCCATTTTCAATTTGTCCAACTAACTTTCACATATTGCCATGTCATTTGATTAATCATAGATAAAAAAAATGTCCAAATCTTATATGTAGAGAAAATAAAGATTATCAGTGTTAACATGATTCATTGACTTAAGCAATCTTCTACACAAGTCAAAATAAACATAGGGTTAATTGACTTTATATTGCCATGAATCACCAATGGGTTCTATGCAGAACTTACATAATCCTTATTGAACTTACATCACTTTTACAAAGTGGTATTTAAATTCTTATGCAGATGTTTGAGTTTCAATCGTGAATCCTATTCTTGAAAACACTTTCAAAACACAACTTTACAACTGCATATAATATTGATCATGGACTATAATATATTACTGTAGTCACGTAAAACTATAGCCAATGCCAAGCAGTGCATTAAACACATAGTTTTCAAACATCATCAATTGGAGTGTTGTATTAGGCTTGTAATTGTCTTATTATCTTATCATCGGGAGACACTACTAAAGTGCTCCAAATACTTTCCACTAAAGTGTTTTATTTGGGTTACAACTACCCTCTTATGTTGCTATTTGGAGACACTACTAGAGTGTTGCAAAGACATTATATTGGAGTGATGTATTAAAGTTGTAAATGCCCTATTATCTTACCATATATGGACACTACTAGAGTACACCATACACCTTCAATTGGAGTATTGTATTTGGGTTGTAAATACCTTATTATCTTGCCATATGTAGACACTACTAGAGTGTTCCAAAAAACATCAATAGGAGTATTGTATTAGGGTTGTAAATGCTCTATTATCTTGCCATATAGAGACACTTCTAGGGTGCTCTGAAAACCTTCAATTGGAGTGTTGTATTAGGATTGTAAATTTCCTATAATCTTGCTATCGAGAAAAACTACTAGAGTGCTCCAAACACTGTCAATTGGAATGTTGTATGAGGGTTCTAAATGCCCTATAATCTTGCCATATATGGACACTACTAGAGTGCTCCAAACACCTTCAATTGGAGTGTTGTATTAGCATTGTAAATGTCATCTTCTCTTGCCATGTGAGGACACTACTAGAGTGCTCCAAACACCTTCAATTAGAGTGTTGTATTAAGGTTGTAAATGCCCTATTATCTTGTCAAAAATGGACACCACTAGAGTGCTCCAAAAACCTTCAATTAGGGTGTTATATTAGAGTTGTAAATGTCATATTATTTTCCCATGCGGAGACACTCCTAGAGTGCTCCAAACACCTTCAATTCGAGTATTGTATTAGGGTTGTAAATGCCCAATTATCCTACCATGTAAGGACACGACAAGAGTGCTCCAAACACCTTCAATTGGAGTAGTTTGTTAGGGTTGGAAATACCCTATTATCTTTCCCAATATGGACACTACTAGAGTGCCCCAAACACATTCAATTGGAGTGATGTATTAGTGTTGTAAATGCACTCTTCTCTTGCCATGTGGAGAAACTCCCAGAGTGCTCCAAACAACTTTAATTGGAGTGTTGTATTAGGGTTGTAAATGTCATATTATCTTGTCATATAGGGACACTACTAGAGTACACCATACACCTTCAATTGGATTATTGTATTTGGGTTGTAAATGCCTTATTATCTTGCCATCTGTATACACTACTAGAATGTTCCAAACAACATCAATAGGAGTATTGTATTATGGTTGTTCTCTATTATCTTGCCATATAGAGACATTTTTAGGGTGCTCTGATAATCTTCAATTGGAGTGTTGTATTAGGATTGTAAATTCCCTATAATCTTACCATCGGGAGATTCAACTAGAGTGCATTAACACTGTCAATTGGAGTGTTGTATTAGGGTTGTAAATGCCCTATAATCTCACCATATATGGACACTACTAGAGTGCTCCAAACACACTTAATTGGAGTGTTGTATTAGCGTTGTAAATGCCCTATTATCTTTCCAAATATGGACACTACTAGAGTGCTCCAAACACCTTCAATTGGAGTGTTATATTAGGGTTGTAAATGCCGTATTATCTTCCCAAATATGGACACTACTAGAATGCTCCCAACTTCTTCAATTGGAGTGTTATATTAGCATTGTAAATGCCTATTATCTTGCCATGCAGAGTCACAACTAGAGTGCTCCAAACACCTTCAATTGGAGTGTTGTATTAGAGTTATAAATGTCCAATTATCCTGCCATGTAAGGACACTACAAGAGTGCTCCAAACACCTTCAATTAGAGTGTTTTATTATGGTTGCAAATACCCTATTATCTTTCCCAATATGGACACTACTAGAGTGCTCAAAACTCATTCAATTGGAGTGTTGTATTAGCGTTGTCAATGCCCTCTTCTCTTGGCATGTGGGGACACTACAATAGTTCTCCAAACACCTTCAATTGGAGTGTTGTATTAAGGTTGTAAATGTCATATTATCTTGCCATATAAGGACACTACTGAGCGCTCCAAACACTTTCAATTGGAGGGTTTGTCATAGAATTGTAAATGCCCAATTATCTTGACCTGTGGGGACACTACTGGAGTGCTCCAAACACCGTCAATTGGAGTGTTGTATTAGGGTTGTAAATGCCCAATTATGTATTTTGTAAGGACACTATAAGAGTGCTCCAAACACATTCAATTGGAGTGTTTTGTTAGGGTTGTAAGTGCCCTATTTTTTTTACCAATATAGACACTACTAGAGTTCTCCAAACACCTTCAATTGGAGTGTTGTATTGTTGTAAATGCCATGTTCTCTTCCTATGTAGAGAAACTTCAAAAGTGCTCCAAACACATTCATTTGGAGTATTGTATTAGGGTTGTACATGCCATATTATCTTGCCATATAGGGGCACTACAAGAGTGCTCCAAATACTTTCTATTGGAGTTTTGACTAGCGTTGTAAATGCCCAATTATCTTGCCATGTGGAGACACTACTAGAGTGCTCCAAAGACAAATTGGAGTATTATATTAGGGTTGTAAATGCCCAACTATCCTACCATTTAAGGACACTACAAGAGTGCTCCAAACGCCTTGAATTGGAGTGTTTTATTAGGGTTGTAAATGCCCAATTACCTTGCCAAATTTGGACAATACTAGAGTGCTCCAAACACCTTCAATTGGAGTGTTGTATTAGGGTTATAAATGTCCAATTATCCTGCCATGTAAGGACACTACAAGAGTGCTCCAGACACCTTCAATTGGAGTGTTTTATTAGGGTTGTAAATGCCCTATTATCTTGCCAAATATGGACACTACTAGAGTGCTCAAAACACCTTCAATTGGAGTGTTGTATTAGCGTTGTAAATGCCTCTTCTCTTGCCATGGGGAGACACTACAAAAGTGCTCCTAACACCTTCAATTGGAGTGTTGTATTAGGGTTGTAAATGCCATATTATCTTGCCATATAGGAACACTACTAGGGAGCTCCAAACACTTTCAATTGGAGTGTTGTAGTAGCGTTGTAAATACACAATTATCTTGCCATATGGAGACACTCCTAGGATGCTCCAAACACCTTCAATTCGAGTGTTGTATTAGGCTTGTAAATGCCCAATTATCCTACCATGTAAAGACACTATAAGAGTGCTCCAAACACCTTCAATTGAAGTGTTTTGTTAGGATTCTAAATGCCCTATTATCTTTCCCAATATAGACACTACTAGAGTGCCCCAAACATTTTCAATTGAAGTATTGGCATTATAAGTGCCCACTTCTCTTGCCCTGTGCAAACACTATAAGAGTGCTCCAAACATCTTCAATTTGAGTGTTGTACTAGGGTAGTAAATGTCATATTATCTTGCTATATATGGACACCACTAGAGCACTCCAAACACTTTCAATTGGAGTGTTGTAGTAGCGTTGTAAATGCCCAATTATCTTGCCATGTTGAGAAACTACTAGAGTGCTCCAACCACCGTCAATTGGAGTGTTGTATTAGGGTTGGAAATGCCCAATTATCCAACCTTGTAAGGACACTACAAGGGTGCTTCAAACACCTTCAATTGGAGTGTTTTGTTAGGGTTTTAAATGCCTTATTATCTCTCCCAATATGGACACTACTAGCGTACTCCAAACACCTTCAATTGGAGTGTTGTACCAGCATTGTAAATACCCTTTTCTCTTGACATGTGGAGAAACTACAAGAGTGTTCCAAACACCTTCAATTAGAGTGTTGTATTAGGGTTGTAAATGCCATATTATTCCATATAGGGACACTACTAGAGTGCTCCAAACACTTTCTATTGGAGTGTTGTAGTAGCGTTGTAAATGCCCAATTATCTTGCTATGTGGAAAACTACTAGAGTGCTCCAAACACCTTGAATTGAAGTGTTGTATTAGGGCTGTAAATTCCATCTTCTCTTGCCATGTGGAAACACTACAAGAGTGCTCCAAACACCTTCAATTGGAGTGTTGTATTAGGGTAGTAAATGTCATGTTATCTTGCCAGATAGGGACACTACTAAAGCGCTCCAAACATTTTCAATTGGAGTGTCTGTAGTAGCATTGTAAATGCCCAATTATCTTGACCTGTGGGGACACTACTGAAGTGCTCCAAACACCGTCAATTGGAGTGTTGTATTAAGGTTATAAATGCCCAATTATGTATTTTGTAAAGACACTACAAGAGTGCTCCAAACACATTCAATTGGAGTGTTTTGTTAGGGTTGTAAGTGCCCTATTTTTTTTTACCAATATGGACACTACTAGAGTTCTCCAAACACCTTCAATTGGAGTGTTGTATTGTTGTAAATGCCCTGTTCTCTTCCTATGTGGAGAAATTTCAAGAGTGCTCCAAAAACCTTCATTTGGAGTATTGTATTAGGGTTGTACGTGCCATATTATCTTGCCATATAGGGGCACTACAAGAGTGCTCCAAATACTTTCTATTGGAGTGTTGTACTAGCGTTGTAAATGCCCACATATCTTACCCTATGGAAAGACTACTACTGTGCTCCAATCACCTTTTATTGGAGTGTTGTATTAGGGTTGTAAATGCCCAATTATCCTAACATGTAAGGACACTACAAGAGCGCTCCGAGCACTTTCTATTGGAGTTGTAGTAGCATTGTAAATGCCCAATTATCTTGCCCTGTGGAAACACTACTAGAATGCTTCAAACACCTTCGATTGGAGTGTTGTATTAGGGTTGTAAATGCCCAATCATCCTACCATGTAAGGACACTACAAGAGTGCTTCAAACAACTTCATTTGGAGTGTTTTTGTTAGGGTTGTAAATGCCATATTTTCTTTTTCTAATATGGATACTACTTGAGTACTCCAAACACCTTCAATTGGAGTGTTGTATTAGCGTTGTAAATGTCATTTTCTCTTGCCATTTAGAGACACTATTAGAGTGTTCCAAACACCTTCAATTGGAAATGTTGTATTAGGGTTGTAAATGTCATATTATCTTGCCATATAGGGACACTACTAGAGCGCTCCAAACACATTCCATTGGAGTGTTGTAGTAGCGTTGTAAAAGTTCTATTATCTTGCCATGTGGAGACACTGCTAGAGTGCTCCAAGTCAATTTCAATTGGAGTGCTGTATTAGGGTTGTAAATGCCCAATTATCTTGGCATGTAAAGACACTACAAGAATGCTCTCAACAACATCAATTGGAATGTTTTGTTATGGTTGTAAATGCCCTATTATCTGGAGACACTACTTGATTGCTCCAAATACCTATCATTAGAGTGTTGTATTAGGGTTGAAAATGCCATATTATCTTTCCATATATGGACACTACTAGACCGCTCCAAACACCTTCAATTGGAGTGTTGTATTAGAGTTGTAAATACCCTAGTCTCTTGCCATATAGAGATATTACTAGAGTGCTCCAAACACCTTCAATTAGAGTGTTGTATTAGGGATGTAAATGCCATATTATTTTGCCATATAGGGACACTACGAGAGTGCTCCAACCACCTTCAATTAGAGTGTTTTATTAAAGTTGTAAATGTCCTATTATCTTGCCATATAAAGACGCTACTAGGGTGCTCTGAACAGTTTCAATTGTAGTGTTGTATTAGGGTTGTAAATGCCCGATTATCTTGTCATTAGGAGATACTATTAGAGTACTCCAAACACTTTCAATTGGAGTGTTGTATTGTGTTGTATGTGCCCTCTTCTCTTGCCATATAGAGACATTAGAAGAGTGGTGCAAACACCTTCAATTGGAGTGTTGTATTAGGATTGTAAATGTCATATTATCTTGCCATATAGGGACACTACTAGAGTGCTCAAAACACTTTCAATTGGAGTGTTGTATTAGCGTTGCATATGCCCTTTTATCTTGCCATGTGGAGACACTACTAAAGTACACCATACACCTTCAATTGGAGTGTTTTATTAGGCTTGTAAATGCCCTATTATCTTACCATCGAGAGACACTACTAGAGTGCTCCAAACTCTTTCCATTGGATTGTTGTATTAGGATTGTAAATGTCCTATTATCTTGCCATATAAAGATGTTACTAGGGTCTCTGAACACCTTCAATTGTAGTGTTGTATTGGGGTTGTAAATGTCCTATTGTCTTGCCATTAGAAGACACTACTAAAGTGCTGCAAACACTTTCAATGGGTGTGTTGTATTAGGGTTATAAATGCCCTACTATCTTGCCATTAGGAGAACTCCTTCAATTGGAGTGTTGTATTAGAGTTGCAAATGTCCTTTTATCTTGCCATATAGGGACACTACTAGAGTGCTCCAAATACATTCAATTGGAGTGTTATATTAGGGTTGTGAATGTCATATTATCTTGACATATTGGGACACTACTAGAGTGCTCAAAACACCTTCAACTAGAGTGTTGTATTAGGGTTGTAAATGTCCTATTATTTTGTCATTTGGAGACACTACTAGAGTGCTCCAAACACCTTCCATTGGAGTGTTGTATTAATGTTGTAAATGACATATTACCTTGCCATATATGGACACTACTAGAGCTCTCCAAACACCTTCAATTATAGTGTTGTGTTAGTGTAGTAAATGCCCTCTTCTCTTGCCAAATAGAAACATTACTAGAGTGCTACAAACAAATTCAATTGAAGTATTGTATTAGGGTTGTAAAGGCCCTATTATCTTGTCATCGAGAGACACTACGAGAGTGCTCCAAACACCTTTCATTGGAGTGTTGTATCGGGGATGCAAATGTCTTATTATCTTGCCATGTAAGGACACTACTGGGCTGCTCCAAACACGTTCAATTCGAGTTTTATATTAGGGTTGTAAATGTCCTATTATCTTTTAATCTGGAGACACAACTAGAGTGCTCCAAACACCTTTAATTGCAGTGTTGTACTACGGTTGTAAATGCCCTAGTGTCTTGCCATATAGGGACACTATTAGAGTGCATCAAACACCTTCAATTGGAGTATTGCATTAGGGTTGTAAATGCCCTATTATCTTGCCATCACAAAACACTACTAGAGTGGTCCAAACACCTTCCATTGGAGTGTTGTATTAGGGTTGTAAATGTCCTATTATCTTTTAATCTGGAGACACAACTAGAGTGCTCCAAACACCTTTAATTGCAGTGTTGTACTATGGTTGTAAATGCCCTAGTGTCTTGCCATATAGGGACACTATTAGAGTGCATCAAACACCTTCAATTGGAGTATTGCATTAGGGTTGTAAATGCCCTATTATCTTGCCATCACAAAACACTATTAGAGTGGTCCAAACACCTTCCATTGGAGTGTTGTATTAGGGTTTTAAATGCCATATTATCTTGACATATAGGGACACTACTAGAGTGCTCCAAACACTTTTAATTAGAGTGTTGTAAATGTCCTACTATCTTGTCATCTGGAGACATTACTATTGTGCTCCAAAGACCTTCCGTTGGAGTGTCGTATTAGGGTTGTAAATGCCGTATTATCTTTTCATATATGGACACTAGTAGAGCTTTCCAAAAGCCTTCAATTGGAGTGTTGTGTTAGAGTAGTGCCCTCTTCTCTTGCCATATAAAGACATTATTAGAGTGCTCCAAATAAATTCAATTAAGGTATTGTTTTGGGGTTGTGAATGCCCTATTATCTTGCCATTGAGAGACACTACTAGAGTGCTCCAAACAACTTCAATTGGAGTGTTTTATTAGGGTTGTAAATGCCCTATTATCTTGTCATCTGGAGACACTACTAGAGTGCTCCAAACACCTTCCATTGGAGTATTATATTAGGGTTGTAAATGTCTTATTATCTCGCCATGTAAGGACGCTAATGGAGTGCTCCAAACACGTTCAATTGGAGTTTTATATTAGGGTTGTAAATGTCCTATTATCTTGTTATCTAAAAATGCTCCAAACACCTTCAATTTGACAGTTGTATTAGGGTCGTAAATGCCATATTATTTTGCCATGTAGGGACACTACTAGAGTGCTCGAAACATCTTCAATTGGAATGTTGTATTAGCTTCCTAAATGCCCCATTATCTTGCCATGTGGACACTACTAGAGTGCTCCAAACACCTTCAATTGAAGTGTTGTACTAGGGTTGTAAATGACTTATTATCTTCCCATAGATGGACACTATTAGAGTGCTCAAAATACCATCAATTGGAGTATTGTATTATGATTATAAATGCCCTATTATCTTTCCATCTGGAGACACTACTAGAGAGCTCCAAACACCTTCCATTGGAGTGACGTATTTGGATTGTAAATGCCCTCTTATTTTGCCATATAGGGACATTACTAGAGTGCACCAACCACTTTCCATTCAAGTGCTGTATTAGAGTTGTAAATGCCCCATTATCTTGCCATGTAAGGACACTACTAGAGTGCTCCAAACACGTTCGATTGGTGCGTAATATTAGGGTTGTAAATGCTCTATTATCTTGCAATATGGAGACACAACTAGAGTGCTGCAAACACTTTCTATTGGACTGTTGTACTAGGGTCGAAAATGCCTTATTATCTTGCCATCTAGAGACACTATCAAAGTGCTCCGAAAACCTTCAATTGGAGTGTTGTATTAGTGTTGCAAATGCCCTATCATCTTGCCATATTGAGACGCTACTTGGGTACTCGAAACACCTTCAATTCAAGTGTTGTATTAGAGTTGTAAATACCCTCTTCTCATGCCATATAGAGACACTACTATAGAGCTCCAAACACCTTCCATTGGAGTATTGTTTTAGGATACCAAATGCCTTATTATCTTGCCATGTTGAGACACTACTAGAGTCCAAGTACCATCAATTGAAGTGTTGTATTATAGTTGTAAATGCCCAATTATCTTGCCATTTGGAGACACTACTAGAGTGCTCCTAACATCTTCAATTGAAGTGATGTAATAGGATTGTAAATGCCCATTATCTTGCCATATAGGGACACTATTAGAGTGCACCAAACACTTTCAATTTGAGTGATCTGTTAGGGTTGTAAATGCCATATTATATTGCCAAATAGGGACACTACTAGAGCGCTCGAAACTACTAGGGTTGTAAATGCCCTATTATCTTGCCATATATGGACACTATTAGAGTTCCCCAAACAGCTTCATTTGGAGAGTTGTATTAGAGTTGTAAATGCCCTATTATCTTCCATCCGGAGACACTACTTGAGTGCTCAAGTCAATTTCAATTGGAGTGTTGTACTAGGGCTATAAATGTCCTATTATGTTGCCATATAGGAACACTACTAGAGTGCTCCAAATACCTTCAATTGAAGTGTTGTATTAGGGTTGTAAATGCCTTATTGGAGTGCCATATAGAGACACTACTAAATTGCTCCAAACACCATCAATTAGAGTGTTTTATTATGGTTGTAAATGCCCTATTATCTTGCCGTCCGGAGACACTACAAGAGTGTTCCAAACACCTTCCATTGGAGTGATGTATTAGGGTTGCACCTAATGCCTTCAATTGGAGTGTTGTTTTAGGGTTGTAAATGTCCTATTATCATGCCATCTGGAAACACTACTATAGTGCTCCAAAACCTTCAATTGAAATGTCGTATTAGGGTTGCAAATGCCATATTATCTTGCCATATAGAAACGCTACATGGGTGCTCCAAACACCTTCAATTGGAGTGTTGTATTAGGGTTGTAAATGCCCTATTATCTTCCCATCTACGGTGAATACTAAAGTGCTCCAAACACCTTCAATTAGAGTATTGTATTAGGGTTGTAAATGTCCAATTATCTTGCCATATAGAGACGCTACTAGGGTGCTCCGAACACCATCAATTGGGGTGTTGTATTGGGGTTATAAATGCCCTTTTATCTTGTCATCCGGAGACACTACTAGAGTGCACCCAATACCTTCCATTGGAGTGTTGTATTAGGTTTGTAAATCTCCTATTATCTTCTCATATATATGGACACTACTAGAGTGCTCCAAACACCGTCAATTGGAGTGTTGTATTAGGGTTGTAAATGTCCTATTATCTTGCCATCGGGAGACACTACTAGAGTGCTCTGAACACCTTCAATTGGAGTGTTATATCAGGGTTGTAAATACCTTATTAACTTGCCATGTAAGGACATTACTAGAGTGCTCAAAACAAGTTCAATTAGAGTGTTATATTAGGGTTGTAAATGTCCTCTTATCTTGCAATCTGGGAACACAACTAGTGTGCTCCAAACACTTTCAATTGGAGTGTTATACTAGGGTTGTAAATGCTCTATTATCTTGCTATATAGGGACACTCTTTGAGTGCTCCAAACACTTCGATTGGGGTGTTGTATTAGGATTGTAAATTCAGAGACACTCAAAACACCTTCTATTGGTTCGTTGTATTAAGGTTGCAAATGCTCTATTATTTTGCCATATAGAGACACAACTAGAGTGCTCGAAACTCCTTCCATTAGAGTGTTGTTTTAGGATTACAAATGCCCTATTATCTTGACATGTAGACACTAATATAGTGCTCCAAATACCATCAACTGAAGTGTTGTATTAAGGTTGTAAATGGCCTATTATCTTACCATGTTAGGACACTACTAGAGTGCTCCAAACACCTACAATTGGAGTGTTACATTAGCGTGATAAATGCCCTATTATTTTGCAATATGGAGACACTACTAGAGTGCTTCAAACACCTTCAATTGAAGTGTTGTACTAGGGTTGTAAATGTCCTATTATGTTGCCATATAGGGACACTACTAGAGTGCTCGAAATACCTTCAATTGGAGTGTTGTATTATAGTTGTAAATGCCCTATTATCTTTCCATTGGGACACGCTACTAGAGAGCTTAAAACACCAACAAATGGAGTGTTGTATTAGGATTGTAAATGCCCTATTAGCTTGCCATATAGAGGCACTACTAGATTGCTCCAAACACCATCAATTAGAGTGTTTTATTATGGTTGTAAATGCCCTATTATCTTGTCATCTGAAGACACTACTAGAGTGCTCCAAACACCTTCCTTTGGAGTGATGTATTAGGGTTGTAAATGATCTATTATCATGCCATAGAGGGACGCTATTAGAGTGCACCAAACACCTTTAATTGGAGTGTTTTATTAGGGTTCTAAATGCCTATTAATTTGCCATATAGCGACATTACTAGAGTTTTTCAAACACCTTCAATTGAATTGTTGTATTAGGGTTATAAATGCCCTATTATCTTGCCATGTAAGGACACTACTAGAGTGCTCAAAACACCTACAATTGGAGTGTTTTATTAAGGTTGTAAATGTCAATTTTTCCATATAATGACATTACCAGAGTGCTCCAAACACCATCAATTGGAGTGTTGTATTATGGTTTTAAATGCCCTATTATATTGCCGTCTAGAGACACTACCAGAGTGCTCCGAACACCTTCCATTGGACTGATGTATTGATAGGGGTCAAATAAGTCACTATTTTTCCTATCACTTTGCCTATATTATTGCCATTTATCGAGTTACAATTGCTCATTTTATAGATAATCAGATTTCTTTTTGTTATTTCACTTGATTTTAGAGAATTGCAGATTTTCAATTATATTGGAGCAAAAACAGCTATAAAACATGCAAGTCTGACATCTCAGCCTCAGGCGCACGGATGCCTTCATCAGCATGCTACTCGAGAGAGCTATCGCAGGCAGTTATAACCACTCGTGCGGATCTTAGCCAAACCGCATGCTATTCCGACATTCGCATGCAGAAACTGCTAGAACAGCAGTTACAGATCTAACTTCCCAACCAAGGCCTATTTACGCAAATGGATGCCTGGGAATGATCTCTCGCTCAAATCTCTGGAATAATACACATCGGAGAGCACTTAGAACTAGGTTTCACTCTAATGGAGGCTATGCAAAGGATGAATCACTAAGGAATAGCAGTAGCATATGGATGAGACGAACTGCATGCCCAACTGCACGCTAATAAAGAAGCCATCTGCACAGAAATGACACAGTACACTGACTTTGGATTGCATCCCAAGACCTGTACATTCAGAATCTGAACTCAAAGCCTTCATGAAAGATGTAGATGTCATTGTCTAGTTTCCAACCCAACTTGAATTAACTCAATCGGAGCTCAGATGATGATTCTGCAGTCAAAATACTAAAGGTCAATGAGTCTGTGCGGTTCAGCACATCCGTGTGCATACCAGTATCTGGTAGCATGCGTTTTAGGATGCAATTGGGTGTGGTTCAGCCAGATCCGCATGGACTGCAATTTCCAGAAGGAATGACAGGTATAAAACAACTTGGACTCCAAGTTACTTGCTCTCCAAGTACCAATAACTCCAGAACACATCCCCCCTCTGCCCTAATATGTCCAGGAAGCCTATAAATACCAATCCCTTTGTATCAATCTTTGATCTTTCAATTTAGCAAGTTAGGGTTAGTTATAAGGCATATTGGAGCGGCACAATTCTACCCTTAGGCAGAATTGGCCAAGGACAAAGGCAAGGCAGCAGTAAGAAGGGAGAAGAGACTCTTAAGGTGTACTCCTGTCATCTCTCTTTCTTCTCTTTTGTTGTATCATGTCTCTTCTATCTCTTTTCATTCTATATTTGCCCATAAGAGGCTAGATAGAGCCTTTCTAGGGTAAAGGCTTGTAATCTTGAATTCTTATGAGTTTAATCTAATTGTTTATCTATGTTATCTTTGCACTATGATCTGAATTCTTACTGAGATTTTATGTCTTATATTCTTGTTTATTGTGTGTTTAAAGTGACCTCGTATGAATGGAGTGTGGAATCCACTCATACCTAATTGTGGTTAACCAATATCCAAAGAATATAAATTATCCTAGATACAAGTAGAATAGACTGATCGGTTGACTTGCTTGTATTCGAACCATTGTTAAGAGACCTATTAAGACGTGTTTTAGCAGACCAATGTCGCATTCCATTACTAATAGTTGGGTAATCCTAATTGTTGTTATTACCAAAGGTTAGAGGAAGGACCGACCAAGTGAACTTGACCCTTTTGTAATATTAGTAATTAGGACTTATCATTAATCTACATGCAATTGTGCTAAGTGCCCAATAAGTACTTACTCAGTTAGGGTGTTGTGAGACTAATCGGAGATCAACACTAAAATAGGATTAGCAGCTCTCAAATCGTAGAGATGCCAGTACAAGGAGTGTACAGTTCAAGCCAAACCATGTGCGATTCCGACTGGAGTTGAAACCAGACTTTGTACAGTTTACCCAGAATATGTGCAGGTGGTGACAAAGCCGCACGCTATTGAGTAACTTTACAACTGACAGGTATTAGCAGTAGTATGCAGTTGGTGATAGACCGTACGCAATTGCTATGACAACCAAAATCTAGATTAGATTAATAGGAATGGTAGATAGACTGATCCCTATAATCCTTTATTACCTTTAACCCTCTACTACTTTGATTGATCACCTTAAACACAACATAACTCAACCAAACAACCAAACACATCCAAACAACCTTAGAATTAGTGAACAACTTAACCTTAATACACTATCCCTGCGGATTGACACCCTAATCTATATTATAGGATAGATTCATACACTTGTGGATCGACAGTAGAGTAAACATTAGGGTTATAAATATTATTAGCATTGATTTCCACCTTATCAGCAGGTGAATATCGTCTCTCATGACGAAACAGTTAAAGAAAGTGAAGTAAACTGTTCCACAGGTGAAGCATGGACAGTTCACCTCTCCAAGGAGGCCAAAAAACAACTAAGGCAGCTGATAAGAGCACCTCAAGTGAAATAGGACCAAGACTTGAATGCCATAGTGCCAAGGCCCTAAGACCAGGTCATTCATCGCAAAACAAACAAGAATGGGAACTAGAAAAATAAGAAACCAGCCAAGCTCATTGAAACATCTAAGCCTCTTGGAGTCCAAAAGTAAATGCAAGACACTGAAGAACATGTGCCAAGTGTCCCTTTACCACCAATACTTTTGGATTTCCTTACGGAGGATGTTCTGGCCGCAATGATAGCTCCCAAGTTTCAAAAAGGGGAGAGCAGTTCAACCTCTCATGAGGAAGATGACGATAACAATCATGACACATCTAATGTGGTTGTCTACTGAGACTCCTCAAGTGACTCCGATGAAGAAGTCATTTACGTTAAAGCCAAGAAGCCTGAATGCCAAGCAGTGCTCTGCTCGGGTACAAATATCCTTAAGCGTCAGCCATATCAAAATGATGAAGGTAAAAGGCCGAGAGCCAAAGCTAAGGGAAAAAACCCCTCAACCAGGCTAAACCAAGTAATAACCTAAAGTACCTGGTGAACGATTACAATATGCTACTGCGGTCAGCGTGTTTAACATACTGATGATGTCCGCTGAGGTAAAGGAAGTGCTTATATATGCACCCCAACATCCCGAAGAGTTCCAAGTGCACTTCGCGGAAAAGAAGATGCAAGAAGTCACTTTGGTAAATGATAAATGACCATCTATCACCTTTAATGATGAAGACCTGCTTGTCAGTACAAACGATCACAACCGACCACTCTTCCTAATTGGTGAATGCGAAGGCCAGAGGGTAACCCGTATGCTCATCGACCCGGGTTCCTCCATAAACCTTATACCTCAAAAGACTTTGGACTGTCTAACCTTAAGTCCCCATTATTATACCAAAGATAAAATCATAATTCACGGTTTCAACCATAAAACTGAACAGTCAGTTAGAGCCATCAAGTTGCACTTCAACATTGGAGGAATCCACGAAGTGATGAAATTCTACATCATTGATGCTGATACGACCTATAATGCGCTCATAGGTCGGCCATGGTTGCATACAAATAATGTTGTTCCCTTAACTCTCCACCAATGTGTGAAATATGTGAGAGATGGTAAAGTAAAACATATTAATAGGGAAATGAAACCCTTTGAGGTTCATGAAGTTGGATTCATAGATGCTAACTACTTCATGGATATCCCTAAGAGAAAATAGAAATACTCGAAGAAACGACAAGAAGTCAAACTCGTGTTGTATGGAGCAGACACGGAATCGTTCTCGGAAGAAGATGCGGATGAAGCTCGAATTCTCCCGGCATACATACCTTCCTCAGATGATGAAAAGAAAGCATGTCAAAACTCATTTGTGATTGAGTTGGTGCCCAATGATCACCATAAAGACCTTATTCTAAAGGAAATAAATCAAATCCAAGAGTTTAAAACCTTCATAGTACCCCCCCCCCCAAAGAAATGGAGACTGAAGTGGAAACCGTCCGACAGGACCCCATCATATTTTATCACGCTTGGAGTGTCGAAGACGGTCTTCCTCCAGCAGATGCAAGCAAATGGTTGCTAGAGGAATGCAACCTTCACCAAGTGATAAATGTCCATATTCCCCCATGGTGCTCCAATGACTTACTTAGAATCATTAGCAGGTCATGCCCAATGTTCATTACCACCCTCAGAGAAAAGGAGTTTGAGAAAATACTCACCCCTTTCAATACTAAAACCATAGGCCCTGATGGAGAGTTGATAAATACTCAAGGTCTCGGATATGAATGTCAAGAACCCGGTGTTAAACCTTGTCAAAATCATAGTGACAGTGAAGATGACCTGCCTTTTTTTTATTTAAAGAGAGACTACAGATAAAAGCCAATCTTGCAAATCAAAGGAAAACATTGCAAAACCATCATACGAGAGACCGTGGGAGAGGGCGAGGGTTCATAAACACCCCTCCTCGATACTCCAAAATGGCCAATGCCCCAAAAGAAGGAAGGCAAACAGGAGTTTCCTGTCAACTTTCGGATTGGATGGTTCATATCTGGTGTGGACCATTTTTCAAACTTCCGGATTGTATGGGATCCAAATTTTTGATATTTTGAAAAAATTCAAATTTATTAAAAACATAAAATTTGGAGTTTGGAGTTTGGATAAAAAATTGGGTTGGACAATTTCGGATCTTATACAAGTGGGTTGGACAATTTTTGGTCCAAATGAATTACAACCGTCCAAAGAGCCATTGAAACTCTAGTATTTCTGGCTTGTAAAAATTTCCACTTTTTTCGGATTTGATGGTTCATATCCGGTGTGGACCATTTTTCAAACTTCCGGATTGTACGGGATCCAAATTTTTGATATTTTATACTTTTTTTATATTTTGAAAAAGTTCAAATTTATTAAAAATATGAAATCTGGAGTTTAGAAAAAAAAATTAGAAGTTTGAAACTTGAAGTTCAACAAAAAAAAGGGAAAAAAATCAGCCAAGTGGGGGCAACTAAGCGGATGTGGCCAAGCATCGGTGAAAAATGACCCGAAAACAGTCCAGCGGGGCAAAAACTAAGCGGAAGCTGGCAAGCGTTGGGAAAAATTGACCCGAAAACAGTCCAGCGGGCGAAATTAAGCGGATGCGGCCAAGTGTTGGGACTTTTGAAAAAAATTTAATTTTTGAAATTTTTTTTGAATTTTTTGAATTTTTTTTGAATTTTTTAAGTTTTTTTTTTATTTTTTAAGTTTTTTTTTATTTTTAAAGTTTTTTTGAATTTTTTATGAATTTTTGAATTTTTTTGAATTTTTTAAAATTTTCAAGTTTTTTTTTATTTTCGAATTTTTTTTTTTTATTTTTGAATTTTTTGAATTTTTGAAACTTGTCAACCAATGTATATCGCATGTTTAGTGTGCAATGTTATGGGGAGATGATGAAATAATTGCATGTCCAAGGTGTGAAAACATGTGCCATCGTCCCTGCACCAAATTCGCAACAATTCCCAAGCTCAGAGAATGTGCAAAATGGTGCTGCTCGCGCTGCTTTGAAGAAACACAAGTAGCAAAACCCAACGCAAGCAAAGGGAAAGAAGTGGAGGCACCACCTCCCATGCTAGCTGAAGAAGCCTCCTTTCATCTTAAGAAAGAAGCTCTATTGACGGAGCTCTTACACGAATATTTGAGTCTCCAAACCAAACATGACCATAAACCGAGGCACTATGATACCGCCTCGCAAATATTCCAAATTTTATATTTTTTGAATTTTTTTTTTACTATTTATTAAGTTGGTTTGAAAACTATTATTTTTCAATGTTGCAAAAATTTAATAAAAACAGTGGTTTTCAAACCAGCTCAATAAATAGTAAAATGGATCCAAAAAATGTAAAATTTGGTCTCCAAACACATTTTAATATAAATTGAATATCTAACTGCTTGGATTTTTTTGTTTGAACATCAAATACTAAAATAATTTTTTGAAAACCACTGTTTAGCCAATTTAGCCATACTATATATAGAGAGAGGAGGGATCAAGTTAAAATAATTTTTGGGTTACAACAAATTACCACAATCATTTTTTATATTTTCAAAGTCCAAATCATCAATCCAAACCGTTATATGTGATCTCTATAATAAAATGTGCTTGGAGACCAAATTGTACATTTTTTGAAATTTTTGTACTATCTATTAAGATGGGTACAAAATTAGTGAAATTCAGACCATTGAATTTTATACCCATCTTAATAAATAGTAAAAAAAATTTGAAAAATGTAAAATTTGGTCTCCAAGCACATTTTATTGTAAATATCACATCTAATGATTTGGATCGATAATTTGGACTTTGAAAATATAGAAAATGGTTGTGGTAATTTGTTGTAACTTGATCCCTCATATAGAGACAGGCACACACACACATACATACATGCATACAAACGTCTTGATCATTTTCAGATGGTGATTCTTCTTTACTACATGTTTTTATATATGTTTAAATGGAAAAACAAAATTATACTGTCCAAGTCCAAATTTTTCCTTATAATTATAATTCAGGGTCAAGGCCCTATATATTTCTATTTTAAAATTTTACACTAACTCATTAACCTTATTGATAAACAGTAATTTGTATATCAATGCAACTCAAATTTAGGAAATCACAACAACTTTGGAGTTTCATCTTGGTTTCCTTTTGCTTGGTGTAACGGTTGGGCTAACTGGAGTTGTACCGGTTCATTCAACGTACCTGCAGTTGGTATGGCAACTGCAAGTCTATTGGAGAAAACAACTGGTGAATGATCATCGGATTTGATCTGCTGTGCTTTCTTTTGTAATTCCAAGTTCTCCTTACTTAAGACAGCTACCTTCTTTTGAAGCTCAACATTGTCAACATGCACTTGGTACCCCTAGGAGAATGCAAAATATAGATTGAAATTTGAGACGTTGGAATGAAAACTGATAAAATTTTCAATATAAAGTACTATAACTTAATTCTACCAGACAATAATATATATGCAACAAAATAATTTGCATCTTTATGTTATATGTAAAGTATATATCTAGATGTGTCAGACTCTCAGGGTTTAAGAGGTGTCTTCAAAATTTCAAATCATGTATAACAACACAAAAAATTTGGATTAAAATGCACTTTTAATTTACTAAAAATAAAATATACGTACAAATCTGTGTAATTCACTGTTTGATTTTGTCAACTATATAAGACGCCTTAAATATAAATTTAATCATTTGGTACTTTATTTTATAGTAAAGATTGGAGGTCAAGCCTCCCAACTATTTAATATCTATATGAGATTCCCTCATCTGAGTTTTAAATTATTTCGTATTTGTAGAAACCTATCTTTTAATTGGGACTTTGTAGAAACCTATCCTTTAATTGGGAGTGGGAGTCCCTGTTAAAAAATTATATGAATATTGCTGAATTAAAGTATTACTGTATTAGGGATTATATACTTGGCATAACAAGACATACACGTGTTTGGTGGTGAATTGCTAAATTAATTAGTAAATTGGGGTTTGAAGAATTAAGCTCTTATCATTTTTGGTAAGTGACAAGATTTGCAAATTGAACATTTAATTCAACGGTATCGTCATGCATACCTTTTTGTTAAGCTCCTGAATCGCATCAGTAAACACCTCTTCCTGCAACAATTACTTAGATTATTCAGTTCTCCTCCTAGAAGAAGGAACTTAAAGAAGAATATCATCATCAAGATTACATAAATCAAAACCTTCTTCTTTCTGACAGAGCGCAAGCTCATCCCAAGTTGACTTTCTAGTACTTGAAGACTTTCCAACCCCAAACCGGATAGTTCTTCTCCCAATAATTTCCTGTTTGGAGTTCCACTCAATTTTTTTAGATTTATGACATACGTTTCAAGGTGTACCTGCATACTATTATGGATCCTAAAACTTGGAAACATAAAATGCCACAAAAATAAAAATAAAATTAACGATCGATAAAGAAAGCTTTTGTATCATATGGAAGGGCCATTTCACTGAAGTAATTTCAGTATATTCCACTAATTTATTCATTCACAGTTTGCTAAAATGTAGGTAATTTAGTAGTACATGACTGAGATACAGCAATATGATTACTTGTTATGCTATTTGAGCACCTTTTCTTTGCTGTTTATGATGTTCTTGCATTTTTTAGGGTTACAGATCATAAAAGAAAATATATCAAAGCCAGAAGCTTTTGTTTTCATACAAATCCAAAATTAAATTAAAAGAAACACTTAGTTTCCTTTTGCATTGCCGCCCTCCCAACCCCCCCCCCCCCCCCCCCCCCCTTCCGACATTCGAGAGAAGACCTGAAGAAGATAAGTGACTTTTGTGCAGGGTGTGGGAGAGGACGGTTTATTGACCAAAAGTTCAAACCTTTTGTACCTATTTTTAACTTTTAAGCTTACTTTAAGATCGAAATGAATTTTTATTGATCGGTTATCTATAATTTTCAATATTAATCCACGAGTATACATGTTCCAAGTTGGTCACTAAATTTTTACTGTTTTTCACATCTACATGTAATAAATTTTCTATTGTCCATATCAGATTAATGTATGCATTTTAAATCCAAATTAAGTACAAAAATGAATTATTTTGATAAATATGCAGTATTTTAACAAGCATAAGTCACGGTTTCAGAGTTGAAGGTTACAACTAGGAAGATTGATTTGTTGGGTTTAAACTTAATTTATTTTTAGCAATGAAATTAATGTAAAATTGGTTATATATTAGTTAAAAATGGTTTTAAAAATAGAAAATTCATAGTCAGTGTTTGGCAAGTATAGTGTTATGTATTAAAATAGCTACCCTTTTTGTTATATATATGTGCTATAAGTCTTTTTCTATATATTATGTATATATGAAAAATGAAGACGTAAGAGGCCAGGTAAGTTGCAAAGGAAGAAATATAATAAAAACATTAGGGCAAATTCTTTGTCTCTCCTCCACGCAACAGAAAATAATCTCATAAATGAATTCAAAACATGCAACAAACATGAAAATATTTAAGCAATATATATGTTCATAAAAAGAGGGAGGGTATGTAAATACCGATGATTGAACTGTAAGTTCAGCAATTGCTCCCTAAGCACTTCTACTTCTCTCTGCCAAAGCTGCATATATGCTCAAAGAAAAATAAATGATACATATGGCATTAAAAAATATCTATATATGTTAATTAATTATTGTTACCAAAATGCATATATAGTTACTTGTCTGATCCAATCAATTTGTTTTTTATGACGAGAAAAATAATTTGAACAAGCTAACCATTGATATTTCTTTCACATGCAAGCTAGCACTTGCTTCATACGTACTTATGGTTAATCAATTAATGTTTCATACGTACTTTTGGAATGAGAATAGTAAAGTGTCTCAACTCTCAACATGCATGACTTAAGTGCACACTAATTGAGGCTCATCAAAACTTCATAAACTCTGAGATGCAATTAAAATTGTGACTATATATACTGAGGCATATACTAATTTGACAATATATTTCTTCACGCAGTTGAATCTAGCATTTCACTTAAGAGTGTTAATTGTCATTTGAATGTATATATGGTTCATTTATTTTTTCTCATACAACTGTTGTGTCAAGTAAGGTGTACTCTCAGTTCAAAATTAATTCATTTCTATAATATAATTATGATTAAATATATCTTAGTTCAACGTTAATTAACTGTACTTCTAAAATGCATATTCAATTAATGTGCATATAATTTATATTAAATATTAACTAGCTTAATCTTTTCTTTAATGAATAACAATAGAGTGAATTATAAGTATTGTATCAAACGATAGATCATAGTTAAATGTTTATAGCTTATAGAAATTTAACATTTTATGTATGTACGATAAGAGTTTTCAACATTAACTTTAGTACGATAGAAAAATTGAAATTAATTTGCATGTGCTTCCACATTGCATATTTTCTATTGGGACAATAAACAACTAAGTTTTAGAGACAAAATTAGAATCTCACTAGGTTAATTTCCATATAAGTTCAGGTTTTCTTTTTATTTTAGACAATTAAGTTTTTGTTAGCAATTTCAACTTGCGTGATTTAGCTAGGTGCACATCCACAAAAACAACATATATATAAGCATAGTAACATGTGTATTTCAATTATTAATAGATGATGCAATTTCATTGGAACTATTTTGTATCATAGGCTATTCATTATTTCACATGTAAAATGTAGAATTTAGTATATATGAAATTAAATAGGGAACAAAAAAAAAAAAACCGAAGTTGCAAGCACACCTTAACTTGCGAAGTTACTGGGTTCACATCTTGAATATTCTCTTCTTTTGTCCTATTGTACCGAGCAATTGTTGATTTCATGCTGGAAGCAGAGAAGAAAATTATGAATGTATACATCTAGCTAGCAGGTTGTTCATATAATAATGCAGGAAAACATTGAGGGAACGAGGGTGCCTCAATCCGATCTTAGCACTTAATTAGACAATATATTTTAATTTCATAACTCCACAGATGGCTGAGTTGTGTTTATTCGATTTTTTTGTTATATAGATGCTGGTGAATATTTTCTAGTGTGTCCTTTACAAGTCATTTAGCTCCTTTTGGCTTTGCTTTTTTTTAAGGTAAAATGTCAAAATTATTTTTTTATTCAATGATGTTGCAGTGACTTTAAGATTTTACTAATCATTAGAAAATTAACAAGCAAAAAAGCTTTTGAGTATCCCTGATAGAAGTTCAATTTATTGAAGAAGAAATTAAGGTAACAACATTAAGCTTGCTTCTACCCAATTCTTCTTTAAAGGTCACATTTATAGTCTCTAAGAATTTGCATTACGTTCCAACAAAATACTTGCAAAAAGGAAAATAAAAAATAAAAACTTAAATGTCATGCCTGTCCATGTATGTATATATAGCACAAATCAATTAATAGAGGTCGTCGAAAAGATCATACTTTTTGCTTATAGCTAAACCATTCCAAAATTAAAAGAATCTTAAATTACTAAAACCATGATATATATTGTAAGTAAGAAAATCAGTCAAATTAGGATAAAACAAGAAAGAACAAGTAAGCACCAATAGACTTGTTTGTATAGTTAACAATACATAATAAACCAAAACCAATCAATCAAAAGTACAAGCCAAGCTTTTAATTAGCCAGGTTTGGGTATTTGGCTTTTTGTATTTAAGCAAGTTTATATATGAACGTATGAGTAATCAAAAACCAAAGCCCGACAAAAGTTAAATTAATTCAGTACTAAACCTTTCTTCCAAAATGAGAGAAGCAAAAAGAGAGAGAGAGAGAGAGGATGTACCTAGAGCTGGCAAACTCGTAAAGTCGGCCGGTGCTAGAAAACACGACAAGACCAACTTCAGCATCACAGAGGATTGCGAGCTCCTTGGCCTTCTTTAGCAATCCCTTGCGCCTCTTTGAGAATGTCACTTGTCTGCTACTTGTATTATCAATCCGTTTGATGGATATCTTTCCCCTTCCCATCTAGGATCAAACAACTAATGTTCTTAGTTATTCAATCTCTTGGAAAAGAAAATGACAACAGATTTGGAGGTGCTACTGATCTATACATCTAATTAACACTAAACCTGATACGATCGATCAGCATAAAATTTGATTTTATCACCTGAACAAGCAATAATATTTCTTAAGAAAAATAGAAAAGGTGCAAGGGAGAGGAGGAGAGAAGTGGAAGGAGGCGGTGGATACCTGAATTAAGTTAAGACGGATAGAATTAATCTAAAATTTTTGTGTAATTTGTTGCTTTTGTGAGATGCAACGGTAAAGGACATTTTTCAGATCTAAAGCTAGCTAGGTCAAGGCATAAGTGGGAGGGATAGAAGAAGATAAACACGTGTCATTAGTTTATTGGTTACAAGTTGATTCCTTTAGAGGTACGAGGATTTGTATTCGAGAACGCAGCATGTCGTGTGGATCTCCAACACGTGTTTGTCTTTTTTTCCTTTTCAAGTTAAAACACTGTGACCTACGTCTTTCCATTTAGGACTCAAAGTAGTCTACTGTTTCTCTTTAAAGAATTGTTCAGTTATTATCAAGCTATTTTTGATAAAATTTAATACATATATCATATATGAATCTCTCATGATTATTTACTGAGAGTCCCTAACTATAAAAATATAGAATAATTATAAGAAACCCCCCACTCTCATCCCTCCATTTTCCCCGCACTCTCTCTCTTTCTTAACTGCCATATATCCCCCCACTAATTTCCTTAAAAGTTCCATTTTATCCCCCCACTAATTATAAGAAACCCCCCACTCTCATCCCCGCATTAATTATGCCTTCCTCTAATATCAATTCCTGCATTAATTATTCCTTTAAAACCAATCTCTGCATTAATTATACTGTTATCTAAAAACAATTTCCGTTGATAATGCTTATCTATTAATTGATGTTCAAAAAAGTATTTATCATTATTTTTGAGAAGTATTTATCCTTATAACATAGAGTATTTATCCATGTAACATAGAGTATTTATCATTATGTCTGAGAGTATTTATCATTGATGTTTTTACTGTAAGTTGCAATTATGTCTGAGAAGTATTCATCTATGCAATACAAAGTATTTATCTATGTAACATAAAGTATTTATAATTATGCATGAGAGTATTTATCATTGATGTTTTACTGAAAGTTGCAAATATGCATGAGAAATATTTATTCATGTAACATAAAGTATTTATCCATATAATGTAAAGTATTTATCCATGTAACATAAAATATTTATCATTATGTCTCAGAGTATTTATCATTGGATGAGGGGATTGTTTATTTAATGGTCTCCAGTTGTGCGGGGACGATTCAAAAAAAAGAAAATTTTGTGCGGGGAGAATTAATGGATGGATTTATTCTTTCATAAATAGAGATCATTGCATAGGGTTTAATACCTGACAAATTCAAGTTAAATACTTCGATGCTTCAAGTTAAATACTAACAGTTTTAAACGCTCATTAATGATTGAGTGGTCCCCCCCATGTTTAATGGTCCCCAGTTGTGCGGGGATGATTCAAAAAAAAAGGAAATTTTGTGCGGGGACAATTAATGGATTGATTTATTCAGTCATAAACAGAGATCATTGTATAGGGATTAATACTTTGCAAATCCAGGATAAATATTTTGATGCTTCAAGTTAAATACTAACATTTTCTGCGGAGTATTAATGATTGAGCGGTCCCCCCCATGACTTTTTTGGCAGTTGGTGCAGGGTTTTTTGCGGGGATAGACCTGCGGGGATTGTTATCAGCGTCCAAAAATATATATACTGAATATTTGTAATGTGCATGGTATAGTTATTGTAGAAAACTATAGATGTAATTTAAACTATTGAAAATTAGATAAGTTAAATAAAATTTACTGAATAATTTACACGTGATAGATGAAATTCTTTTAAAAAATAGTTATCCTCGAAATTTATAGTTATTTGTTGATTAAAAATCAAGACTTGATTTACTAAAGTAAACTGGAGACATTCGGCAGCAAATTGCAAGAGCAACTATCATTTTGACTTCATTAAAATTTACTAATAAAGTACTGTGGAATTACAAAAAAAAATTATAAAATAATAAGAGAGATCAATGGAAGGAGAGCCAGAGAGCTGTGCAACCATTGGCCGAGGATGCTTTTACCAAACGTACTTTTCTTTTTATAAAAAAGATTTATTCTGTTCATCAAAGCTTGCATCAGCGTTAAGGGTTTTCATTTTTCTTATTGCTTGTTAAAGATTATTCTATTGAAAGTTGAAACTTGAAACCATTGGCCGACCGAGGAAAGCTTGAAAGCTGGGCCACCATTGGCCCGGAATGCTTTTAATAAAATATAATGAAACATGTACAGCACTAAAAAAAGCTGCAAACTGAATCAAAAATATGATAATATTCCAGAAAAAAATCATAATTTATCAAGATGCGTGCCATCAAAAACCTTTCTAAAAACCTAACACAACGGCAGGGGTGGGCGAATTCATGATCAGTTAATTAGGTCCGGAAAGTTAGCTGTGTTTTTGCACGAATATTAAAGAGATTTTGTGCATTTTATCTCAAGCCGGCCGACTGGATTGGTCTAGATTCTGTCAGATGGTTCAGATTTAGACTCAAAAATTAAGTTACTTCAGAAGATATTGGCCATTTAGACCGATTAATCGGCCGATAGTCATTCGTGATAATCAAATTGTTACAGATTTTTTTTTTATTAATCAGCTGATTGTTTTTTATTATTTCTGATTAATCGCTTGGCGATACTTTGTCCGTTCAATAACCGTATACTGTTATTTACAACACTGGTTCCAATACTTCATGTATTTCATACCTCATCATACTTCATATTTTATATCTTTATTTTAAGTTCAAATTGTCAATCCAAATCACTCAATATGATATCCATACTAAAATATATTTGGAGATAAAAAAAATTTTAATTTTTTACTATTTTCTAAGATAGAAAAAAAATACTATTTTTGAACAGCCCATAAACAGTGATTTTGTACCTATTTTAAAAAATAATAAAAAATTCAAAAAATTATAAATTTTCATCTTCAAGCATATTTTAATATTAGAGTAAAACTAGGGTGTGATGTGCTCACCAAGAGGGCTTGGTGAGCACAACTCCAAAAGTATATCGAATCGACTTCAAACGTTAAATCCAAACCGTTGAAATCCTTGTACTTCATGAGTGATGCATGTACATATAAAATTTTGAAAGTTTCGAGTTTATTTGCTACACGGTCAAGCGGTTAAAGAAATGATAAAAATTAAATATATAAAACAACTTATAAATTAAGTTAAAAAAGTTCATTTCTTTGACCGCTTGACCGTGTAGCAAATAAACTCGAAACTTTCAAAATTTTATATGTACATGCATCACTTATGAAGTACAAGGATTTCAACGGTTTGGATTTAGCGTTTAAAGTCAATCCGATATACTTTTGGGGTTGTGCTCACCAAACTCTCTTAGTTAGCACATTACGCCCTAGCTTTACTCTTAATATTAATATTTATTATGTTGAGCTGTTCAAATCGGTAATTTAGATCTTGAAAACAAAAATATAAAATATGAGGTATTATGATGTATGAAAGACATGAGGGTTCCAATAGCTCATATTTTATATCTTTGTTTTCAAAGTTCAAAGTATTGATTCGAACTGCTTAGCATAATATATATACTAAAACAAGTATGGAGATAAAATTTTATATTTTTTTTAATTATTTTACTATTTTTTAAGATAAGTACAAAATTACTACTTTTTCGACCGTTAAAAAAAGGTGATTTTCTACTTATCTTAAAAAATAGTAAAAATTTCAAAAATTATAAAATTCCACGCCTAACTATATTTTAGTATGGATATCGTGTTGAATAGTTTAGATCAATAATTTAGATTTTGAAAATAAAGATATAAAATATGAGGTATAAAAGATATTAGGCATTGGGTACGCATGAAGATATACATATATGTCCACAATAAAGAATTGTATAAAATAAATTATTCGAAAAATAAAATATGCAAGCTTCAAAATAATCCGAAATGTATTCAATACCGGACTAGTTCTTGTAACAACCAAATGGATAACTTGGAAAAAATAATTATCTCATTCTGCAACCCCCCCCCCCCCCCCCCCCCCCCCCCCACACACACACACACACACACAAATTTTGAATTTCAATGGAAAGATACGGTTCGGTATTACTTTGTCTCTCTCTGAAAATTGTTTTGTCCCTCTTTAAAATTAAAAAGGTTTGTCAAACTAGTTCAAAAGAACTGAGAAACTTTGTTGTTTTCATGAAAACTTGTTGAGATCTGAAGAGGGTATTTAGTGTTTATCGTAGAGGAGGTGAATAAGAAGAAGAATCTGACCGGTGGGACAGAAGACGTATGGTTGATGAGTTGAAATTAATAGTAACATGGGCTGTATTTTGTTTAGTTTTGGGCTACATGAATTTGGGCTGAAATAAAACTAGTTGGAACCGGATCAGAATGTATACGTCAGATGAAAAAAAAAATGGTGTTAAAGCAATGTCCATGACCATAAGTGCTAAGACTGATAGGAAAATAAAATAAATGAAGAGATAAAATAATTGAATTGGCACAGGGATCAATTATGCGAAAATTATATCTGTTAAAATTAATCTTGCAAAATAGTTGCTTTCCGATCATTGCGTAAAGCATATTGGTTTACCAATTTCAAAAAGTTGGATTTGTTTTTTTTCATCTATTCTCTTAGTAAGTTTTACATTTATGTACATATTATGCATTTGTAGTGAACTTAAAGACTTTTATGGGTTCGGATCAACTTTGTTATTTTTTTAATATATAAAATAATATTATTTTATTGTTTATTATTATGTAAGAGTATATTATTTTATTGTTTTTTATTATATTATTATTTTTATCTAGTATTCAATTGGTTAATGAGTTTGAACCTGATAAGATTATTCAAATCCGATTCTTGTCCCTCTTTGACAGAAATCTTACATCCGCTCCTGTTCCGAAATATGCACTAAAAGGTGAACATTTAAAACATAGTACTAATGGTCTATAACAATATTAATTTATAACGTTCTGTTTTCTGATTCGGGGAATGTTGTAAAATATAGAGCGCGATGCAAAAAAAATTACCAAGCAAAACAGTTCATCAAAATTTGTTTGAATTCACAAAAATTAAAAAGAAAAGCCTGCACATGTTCACTGTTCAGACACACCGACAAACATTCAAAAGTAATAAATAAAGAGAAACTGGGTGGGTAATTGACAAAATAGACTTCAGAAAAATAATTATCTAATTATCTAAACATGTTTTTCTATATTCATCTAGTTACTTAAACTAAAAGGAAACTTCAGTTCCATTCTTGACATGAGTTTTACCTTAGAATTATTTTAGCTTTATGAAAAATCTGTAAGATTGATTCTATATGACAAACTTGAATTGTTAATCTTAATCTACTTGACTAATCAAGTATTTTAGTTCTAATATTTATATTTCTTGAGCCTATTTTATATAAGATCACAAGCTTGCCAAATGTTAAATAATGAACGTGTAAAAATAGTTCATTTCGAAAATAAATAATTTGGAACTAGATGTTATGATAAATCAAAATCAAATGATTAAGTTGTTGCATTTTTTTTTCTTAAAATAAAAGATAAATAAAATCAAATTGTTGATCTTAATACCTTCTTGCCGAACAACACCTATATACTATGATTTAATTAAAAAAAAAAAGATAAATAAAAACAAAGCGTCATTCCTTCCATTTATTTAGCTCTAGCTCTACAATTGTGCTATGTAAATCCATTCATATATGAATCGTAAATCTGCAATATAATATGTACGCCCGGGTTGATAATTTTGGGCCAACAATTATGGGCCTGGTTTAGTCCAACTAGCAACACGCATATCAGGGCTGCAAACGAACCGAACCAAATTGAATCTGCCCTAGTTTGAATTCAAAATTATTCGAACCAAACCCAGTTTGAAATTGAAATAGATTTCAAACCTAAAAGGTCAGTTCGAATTTGGTTCGCTATAATTCAAACTAGTTCGATTTAATTCGAAATTAGTTCAAAATTGAGGCAGCAGTTCGAAATTGAGGCATAGTCTAACCTTGTGAAACACAACAGAGGAGAGAGAAAACAAACGGCGGAGGAGATCGCACAAAAAGAGGAGACGGAGCGGAGGAGAGATGACAGCAAGAAAGAATACTGGTTTAGACGACAAAGTGGAGGAGGCGGAGCAGAGGAGCAGACGGAGCGGACAGAGCGAGAGTGAGAGTGAGAGAGAAAGAATACTGGCTAGAGGGAAAACAAGAGGAGACGAAGAGCAAGAGAAGAACCAGAGGAGAGATGAGACATAAATTATTGGACTCAAAAAGGCCCATCAGTTGCAAAATAATTCGAGATATAAATTAATTGGTATCTGTTGTTCAAAAATTCGAGTCAAAAATAATTTGCGAACCTACCCACGATGATTGCGAGAGAAATATAAGAGGAGTATAGAAGCTGGTTTGACGTGCATTAGGGTTGATAAATACCACTATGATTTAGTCACTGGAATTATTAAGTTTGCTTTCTTTTTATGTAAATAAACTATGTAAATTGACACCTTTAGTGTCTAGTTTAATGGAATATGGGAACTTGACCTCCACATTTTTTTTTCAAAAAAAAAACAATTTGCGAACCTATCGAATTGGACCTGCCCTGGTTCGAATTTAAAATTGAATTTTTTTCGAACATTTTCAAATCGATCTCAAATCGAATGACGAATCTCGAACTTTTTTGAATCGCTGCTTTATCCGATTCTGTGCTCTGTGATAGATAGATAGTGTGCAGTTTGTTTGGACTGGAGACTTCAGAACACCAAACTTAAATATCATTTTTTTTCTTCTTGATCCTGTCCCAATGCACAGAGCACGAAAATAGCCGTTAGTTCCTTATTTGTCTCTATCTGTAATTAACTTGAGCACCAACCATTCCCCGGCCTCTGGGTCCGTGTCCACTGGTGCTCAATACGTGGAACTAACAAACGCACATCTGGACCATTCGATGTAACCTATGCATAAATTTTCAGAAAATACAAACCTCTATAAGTCTATAGTATGAGTCATGTCCACTGCTGTACAGCAGTGTTATTAGATCGGACTATCGGTTAAACCAAAAAAACCTAGAACAGGTGACCTGTCCGATTCAGCAATTTAAAAGATCATTTAAGTAGTTATATCGACTACCAACTCATTTAATTGTTGGGTTTTTATTAAACCGCTGAACAAAACTATTAAGTAAAGGACGCTGATAACAATTCTCGCAGTCTCCACCCCACATTTATCCCCGCAGATGCTGCCAAAAAAAATATGGAGGGACTGCTCAATCATTAATGAACATTTAAAAAACTGCGGGTATTTAACTTGAAGCATCAAAGTATTTACCTTGAATTTGTCAGGTATTAAACCCTCTGCAGTGATTTCTATTTATGAAAGAATAAATTAATCCATTAATTGTCCCCGCACAAAATTTCTTTTTTTTTAATCGTCCCCACACAACTGGGAACCATTAAACATGGGGGGACCGCTCAATCATTAATGAGCGTTTAAAAAAGTGTTAGTATTTAACTTGAAACATCAAAGTATTTAACTTGAATTTGTCAGGTATTAAATCCTATGCAATGATCTCTATTTATGAAGAATAAATCAATCCATTAATTGTCCCCGCACAAAAAAAAAATTTTAATCATCCCCGCACATCTGGAAACCATTAAATAAACAATCTCCTCATCCAATAATAAATACTCTGACACATAATGATATATACTTTATGTTACATGAGTAAATATTTTACATTATATGGATAAATACTTCTTAAGCATACTTGCAACTTGCAGTAAAACATCAATAATAAATACTCTCATGCATAATGATAAATACTTTATGTTACATGGATAAATACTTTGTATTACATCGATAAATACTTCTTAGACATAATTGCAACTTACAGTAAAACATCACTGATAAATACTCTATGTTATATGAATAAATACTCTATGTTACAAGGATAAATACTTCTCAGAAATAATGATAAATATTTTTTAGAACATCAATTAATAAATAAACATTTATTAACGAGGATTGTTATAATATAATTAAGGAAGCAGCTAATAGTCCCCGGACCTCAGTCCCCCAAAAATCCCCGGACCTTTAACACTAATACTGTAAACAAGTCTATCAGATTCGGTAACGTTATGCAAATGATTCTGTAAACAACTGCAATTGATGTTGCACATATGGAACCGCGTGCGTCCAAAGCAAAACGCGTGAAATCATTCCAAACCGCGTGGTCAACTAAGAAAGTACAATCAAAGTACAGTTAGCAGTTATAATGGGAACCACCTTCTAGAAGTTATAACCGGGACCAGATTTTATAATTCATTGTTCAACACCTTCTAAAAGGTTTCCGTTTAACAGTTTGTACGTTGCATCAATTTTCTAATTTTCTTTTACTTTAAATACTTCTGTAAATATTAGTGAACAATTTATGTGAATTAAAAAATTAAGAAAAAAATTATAAAAAAAATTATAAAAAAATTCATATTTCAAATTTTTTTTTTTTGAAGTAAAATAAATTAAATTAAATTTACGTTTCTCCAAAAAAGTTGATAACTTAAACAATATAATGTAAAATAGTAAAAATTCTATAAACATTATCAATAAAGTCTGTAAACAAATATGAATTATTCTATTAGCAATTTAAATTCTTTCAACATTTTTGGAAACATATACCACATAACACTGAAAGAAACAAAAAAATTACAACAATTTTTACATCATACAAATCACTACTTGCATACTCTTTGAAAATTATTCTGCAAGTTTCCAAACTATAATCACAATAGTAATCCAATACTGTAACTATATAAAAGTAATCCTGTAAACAAAACAATATAATCCTATAATTATCACAAGGTAATCCTGTAAACAAGACTATGTAATCCTATTTACGTATTCTCTGAAAAGGTAATCCTGTAAACAAAACTATGTAATCCTACAAAACGATATAATCCTATAAAATTATAAAAAATTTCATATTTCAAAATATATTTTTTTTGAAGTAAAATAAATTAAATTAAATTTACGTTTCTCCAAAAAAGTTGATAACTTAAACAATATAATGTAAAATAGTAAAAATTCTATAAACATTATCAATAAAGTCTGTAAACAAATATGAATTATTCTATTAGCAATTTAAATTCTTTCAACATTTTTGGAAACATATACAACATAACACTGAAAGAAACAAAAAAATTACAATAATTTTACATCATACAAATCACTACTTGCATACTCTTTAAAAATTATTCTGCAAGTTTCCAATACTGTAACTATATAAAAGTAATCCTGTAAACAAAACGATATAATCCTATAACTATGACAAGGTAATCCTGTAAACAAAACTATGTAATCCTATTTACGTATTCTCTGACAAGGTAATCCTGTAAACAAAACGATATAATCCTATAACTATGACAACGTAATCCTGTAAACAAAACTATGTAATCCTACAACTAAAATCTGTCCATGAATTGTGACAAAACACCAAAATTTGTCAGCAGACATCTCCCTTTTTCTATTTATGTATTCTCTGAAATATATTCTGCGAATGAGACAGAAGTCTCATCGTAAGAACAACCCTCTCTCCAGTTATGTCCACCTACAAAAACATATAGGTTTTGAGAAATTGAAATTACAATAAGAAAACAAATACAAATAGATAATAAAATTTACCTGAGTAAAATTCATTGGAGTATCTGTTATAAGGCAGTATATGTAACGCAACATGAATATTGCCTTAAATAGGGAAAATGTCGGCGAAATTAGTGGGGACCGCGTCGCTGCCGGTTATGGAAGTTGAAACCACGTGCGAAAATTGTACTTCTTCTGTTGTCGGAGGTTGAAAGCGCGTCCGAACGACGCTAAAACAGGAAGGATTTACTAAGCGGGGATTATCCGGGGACTGAACGTCGGGGGACGTTACCTTTTTTCTATAATTAATGCAGATATTGTTTTTAAAGGAATAATTAATGCGGAAATTGTTATTAGAGGAAGGCGTAATTAATGCGAGAATTGATATTAAATGACAGTCTAATTTAATGCAGGGATAAAATGAAACTTTTAGTGAAATTAGTGGGGGGATATATGGTAGTTAAGGAAGTGAGAGAGTGCAGGGAAAATGGGGGGATGGGAGTGGGGGGTTTCTTATAATTATTCTTAAGTAAAACGTATGCAGACACCGTATATTTTTCCACGATCCTCCGATTGTTTTTGCCTTTTCTCAAATCACTAATAACATCTACATCCCTGAAACTCTTGGAGTTTCTAATCTGATGTGGCGATTTCTAAATCAGTTTCAGAAAAGGAAGCCTCTTGGGGCATGATCTGGGGCATTAAATGAGATATTCCACACTAGAAAAAGGGAGATTTGGTGGATTGAATATGGAGAACTTTGGCTAGAGGCAAAACAAGAGGAGAAAAAGAGGAAGAGAGGTGAAAAACGGGAGTTCGCAACGGATCTTCGGATTTTCCATTGTTTTGTTACGAATTCTTTCATTTCTTGTTATTTGTGTCATCTTGTGAACATGAGTAACTAATTTACTTTGTTTCTAGGACTAAGATGTAGTTTCTAATTTGGTTTTGTTTGCATGCTACTTGAATTTGTGTTGAATGCTTTGTTTTTATCTTGTTGAGTAGTATTTTGATTGTTTTATTTGTGCTTGCTTGAATTGATTAGTCATCCCGTTAGATGAATGCGCACATCTAAGTGTTAGGAGCCAAGTCTGTGACATTTAATCCAACCGAATAAAGTATATAAAGTAGGGTGAAACCAAAGAGTATCCAAAAGGTGAAACTTTCTTTGAGACGAAAGTCATTGGATACTTTTAGTAAACCAACAAGTAACTTAGATAAATTAAGTCAAAATGCGAAAGTTGAGGTTTAACACATCTAAGAGGGGAGTATTTGAGTCCGGTAATTGGGTACTAGGCCAAAATACGAAAGTTGATGTTAGATATCTAGATCTGATCGATAGAAACCCTAAACACTAGTATCAACGCAAAAAATAGTAGCTGCAACATCAACTCGGGGTCCCATACAGACCATACGGGAATCTGTACGGGCCGGATGCCTCGGGGCTGAACAGAAATGAAATCTGAACCCTGGAAATGTCTTTTTGTCAATTGAAAACAACTTTAATTATCTTTAATTATTTTTTAAACTTGTCATAATCAGTAGAATTGTTAGAACTAAACCAAACTAATTTCTCTCACTTCTAGAATCTTAAGTGATTTTAGGATATGTCTAGTCGTTTTCTTCTGTCCCTGTGGATCGATACCTGAGCATACTTATCGATAGGATAATACACTTGTTATCTGATTTGACAGAGTATAACAAAGATTTAAAAGATATAGCTTGCTATATTGAAACTTTGTAGCATATATTTTGTGCGAACAACAACATTGTCTAGTAGTATATAAAATTGAAAGACCTTTTTGTATACTTTTTGTTCTAAAAGTACAACTATTTTAGACAAAGACTTTTTGTATTTAAAGTTCAAACAATTGATCCGATCTATTTAACATGATTTTCATATGAAAATGAAGATGTTTTTTGCAAACCAAATTTTACATATTTGAGAAAAAAAAAATAGATAGGTAGAAAATCATTTGATTTGAAAATTTTGAAGTATTCGTAATTTTCTACCTATCTTAAAAATAAAGATATATAATTATAACATGAATCGATCTATAATATATGCATATTGATATTACCATGTATAATTTACTTTTCGATTTTGATAAAATATAAAAATAACTGAGAGGAGAGAACATATATGTGTCTCCATAGAATAAATAACATCACCGAATTCATCATATTTTTTAACTATTACTCTTTTACCATATTATTCTAAGTACCACTTTTCTAACTATAGCATAATGACCCTTGAATGGTCTCAAATCAATTAGGATCTTCTATTTTTCATTTGAAGGGTTCACATCAAATTTTGTTTTCATCATAAAAAAAATCTGATAAAATGAACGATTCGGATCTTCTGATATAAAATGGACGATCTAAATTTGACTGTCTGAACTTGGAAGATGAAAATAGAAAAAAAATATATATAAAGCACAATAAAATATGAAAGACACCAGATATTTTAACCCTTCTCAAATAAATATGTATAAACGCAAGTCTCCAGCCTTTAAACATTTTTTTGTATTATAAAAACTATTACTACACAGTAAGTAATTAGTGAACCTATCTGTCGTGATTTGTTGCCCCAAGTAAAAAATAAAATATAGTTTGAATCCGAGCAGGTGAGTAGGTAGCACATTGCGCAAGAGGTGTGCTTCGCTGGTAAACTAGCCAGGCATGGTCCTTGTACAAAACCAGCGAATTCGAACCATCAGCGCCACGCCAGAAACGTGCATCAGCTTTTGACGAGATTTGCCCAAAAAAGAAAAATAATGTTCACCACCTTCTTATTTATTTTTCTCCACGTACTCTTTTGTCTATTAATGACACCTAATTGATTTATGAGGAGGGTTAAATGCACTCAAATTTTTGTGCATTTAAATGTATTTTATTTTTTTTCTCTGTTTTTAAAGTCTGAATAGTCAATCCGAACCGTTAAATGCGATCTATATATTAAGATGCGCTTGGAGATCAAATTTTATATTTTTTAGAATTTTTTTACTATTTATTAAGCCACTTTGAAAAATCGCAGATTCAGTAGTCAAGAAAATATAAAATCAGCGATTTTCAAAGTGACTTAATAAATAGTAAAAAAAAAATTCAAAAAATGTAAAATTTGGTCTCCAGGTACATCTTAATATACATATTGCATCTAACGGTTCGGATTGACTATTCGGACTTTGAAAACGGAGAAAAAAAGATTTGAAAAATAGAATGCATTTGGGTGCACAAAAATTTGGGTGCATTTGAACCCTCTTGATTTATATGCCAGTTAAAATTTCGTAATTGTCAGCAATTATTAAATAAAATTGCTAGTATGTATAAATTTTTGTATATTTCATAATCTTTGTTGCTGTAAATATATATATTATCGGTAAATAGATAAATCATTATAATTAACAGATAAGGATGAAACAATGGTGGGCAATAAAGATGATGAACACTGTGAGATAATTGAGAATGTCAGATCTAATTAAAAAGAATGCGGTCAATATTCTCCGTTTCTTTAGTCTGATCCAATAGTTTATAGTCTTCTATATTATGCTTGATTATTTATTGCTATGATGTACCTAGATAAATCCTTTAAAATATTCTCATGGAATCATGTCCGCATCTGATCAATTCTCATGGGATCATGTTCCCAATGCAAAATATTTTTTTATTTAAAAAAAATCATTTTGTAAATTTTTTTGGAAGCAAAGTTTGAAAACATCTCTAGTATATTGAAAAAAAAAAAAAAAAGTAGGACATACCGAATTTAGTTGATGTTATTATCATTGGAAATTTTTTATTCATAGAAATTATAAAAAAGAGAGAGAGAAAAACAAAAAGAGTACAGAGTTTGTGATATTGGTAGAAAATCGGTATAAATTTTACCAATCTTAATAATCAAAACAGTTATGATAGGTAAAATCTGTACCCATCCTAACTTATTTTGGATTTTCTGTGAAGACGGTATTGCATAAGATCAAGAATTGATTTGTTGCCATACCTGTTTGAAGATGATGCCGCAAGAAGATCCATAATAAGTTAGGATAGATACAGATTCTACCTATCATAATTGATTTTTCTACCAATATTACAAACTTTGCACCTTTTCTATTTATCTCTCTATTTTTTTTCAATTTCCATGAATAAAAAATTTCCATTATCATTGACATCTTCACCAACATCTTATTTATTGTTTTTTTTATTATAATTTCGAGAGTAAAGAGAGTATAAATAATACTATTCTAACTCCTATGAGAAAAATATTATTAATCTACCATCCTACATTTACTATTTGAGTAGCCTTCTTCTGGCTCTATTCTTTAGAAAATGGAAAGGAAGCCAAAAAAACAAACAAAACAAGACAAAAAGTATGCTTCAAATGAAGAAAAAATGCGGGTTAGTAGAACACAACTTAAATTAGACTTATTTCATACTTCATGCCAATAATTTATTTATTTATTTAAATTAAAAATGGAGTTCATGTTGTATCTAACGAGAGTTTTTTAGACTTGAATTTAAAAAGAAGGGGAAATTCATGTATACTCCTCAAAAAATTTAAAATTGTATATTTCTTCTAAATTTATAATATTATATTTCAGAAACTAAAAAAATTATCCAATTTATTTACTTTATAAGGTACTCATTTTACAATTTATTAACAAAATTAATAATACATGTAATGGGTGTAAATAAATATTCTGTCTTCTAAATAGTTGTTTTTTTTTAAAGACTTATGGTTAATTTATATACTTGTGACACACACACACACAATGACATTTTATGCTTGTGTATGCATAACAAGCAAGAAAATGAGCTATTTGTTTTCTCAACTGACTATTTTTCTTAAACGTACCATTTATTATTTTTTAATAATGGACAAAATAGATACTTTATAAATTTAAAATGAGTTTTAATGAATCAATAAATTGGATAAATTTGTGAGTTTATGAAATTTAGAGGGGTAAATATTATATTATAAATTGTAGAGGGGGCATTATGTCATTTGGGAATTTTTGAGGGGCATACATGAAATTCCCCCGTGAAAAGGAAGAAAAACTTATTGCTGTTGCTTCCCTCCAAAAAAAGAAGGAAGTTATGTTCCCACCTAGCAATAATCGTCCCCATTAGCGGGAAGCTTTGCACCCTCCATCTGGGAATTTTTACGGTTAATATTGGACTTCCGATGATGGTCCATATTTAGCCAGAAACATAGCTGTATAGATCAGGTCCGTTCATCTTAGACCGAACGAATAGGATTTAGATAGCTGAATTGTGGTTCTCGATCCTTTACCGCAGATACGACGAGCTCTAGCCTCTAGGTAAATGGAATTCGCTTCCTCTGAGATATCTTATATTTTGCGTTTTTCTTTGGAAAATCTCAACTGTTCAAATACGTTTAGCACGAATAGCAAAGCACTAATAATACTGGCTCCCCGCGCCATTCCCGAACAAGCACCGGACACGTCGATCACGCAACATATGAGGTATCTCAGAGGATAGGCACTCGGTCAAATGACCGACGTACTACGTCCTTAGAATTTGTGACCCCATGTGGGGACAGCGCATTAACCTTTTCCGAATTTTCCTATGAGAAAAACTGGAGTGATCAGTCGGTCAGGTAATTCATCCTTGATAGAATTTTTAGAAAGATGTGGTCTATCATTAATTGTTTACGAATTGGGGGCTCAGTTTTTTCTTTTATTTTTGGCAAATCCAGAATTTGTGAACTTATACAATTTTTAATTTTTCTCATACATTAGATAATAAGAACAATAATATTGCCAATTGCACATACCCACTAGATCAGGGCCGCAAATCTGATTGGTTAACGGTCAATGGCGGAGCCACAGTGGCACAGGAGTAGGCAGCTGTCTATCTCTGAAAATTTTCTTCTTCTTTTGACTAGGTTCTTCGATAGGTCTTGTCTACTCCTGAATTTGATTTTGCCTACCTCTGGATTCAATTCGGAGTACCAATTGTCAGTTCATATTTCAGAGATGATTTGTGAGTTGTTTAATCTAATTAGGAAAGAAATGTATTTTTAAATCTCTGTTCAATTCGGCAATGCACATGCAATTTTATAACCGATTTGATAGTAGAATGCAATTTGGTAGGCGGACGAAGACAGGAAGAGAATTATGAAGGCAATTTGAATCCGAACCCATTTAAAAAAAAATATTCTAATCCGATTTCTGCTCACTCCTAACTCAAATCCTAACTATGCCAGTTCCTTATTTTGGAAGCAGGTCATCAAGCTACAAGGTATGTTTTAGTGGTGCATACTATGGAAAGTTGGCAATGGCAAGAAAATTTCTTACTGGTAAGACAATTGGGGGTCATGACCATTTAGAAAATTTAAAGACAGACAACCGAGGCTATCATCGCAATTAATTTCTTTCCATGATGCAATTTCTGGTGACTCACCGGTGTTGTCTTTTTTCCACTAGTATGGTACCAGTATTGGCGGACTTTGAGGATCAGCTAGTGTGGCGCTGGTCATCATGTGGTAAGTACACAGCATCTTCATTTTACAAAGCCATGGTGTCGGGTGGGAAGGTACGTTGAAATTACATGGATGTGTGGTCTGCTGCAGCGCCTTCTAAGGTCAAAATTTTCTCCATCTTATTGCTTAATAACCGCATCCTAACACATGAGGTGATGCAAATAAGAGGTATGAATTGTGACATGAGATGTGTGATGTGTGATGTGTGATGCTTGCCCCCATTGAAACATCTCATCACCTCTTTTTTTATTGCACAAATGCTATAGAGATATGGAGAAGTTTTCAACAACTGGTACAACCGCAAGACACAGTACCGAATACTTGGGATACTTCTTGTCACCATTTTTGTTATGCAACAGGAAAAAGGAAAAGCAAGTGGATTACTACTTTCCATGGCAGTGTTGTGCTTCATACAGAGGGCAGCAAAATGAAGTTATATTTCGTGGTGTGAAGCTACCATTGTGGTTAGTTGAGAATAGAGCAAGGGAGGATACAAATCTATGGGGGAGATATTGTTGAAATCTACCAAAAGTAGATATGCTGGTATGGGTAGAAGGGAGCAGCTAATTACCTAGATTAATCAATTATTGTAATAATGTAGTATTAGTTGTTGTAATCACATTTATCAGTATAAATTTGGTAGTCACTACCAAGCTTTCAAAATTTTTTTTTTTGCCAATTTAATCGGAAAAATAAAACTAAACCTTAGCGATGCTACAATCTAGCTTTAATTTTTTTGTTATTCCAAAAGAGAGCTAAATAAGAGCATCATCTCTACTTTGATAGCTAAAACTACACTTTTTATCAAGAATCTCCATTCCATTAATCATAAAGAAATTAAAAAAAAAACTGTAAGTACTAGTTAGAAATTAAGTTAATATTAAATTTCTAAACTCTTACATCTCTAAAATTGAGTTTTATTTTATGCCACATTCTCGACATCTCTCTTAGTTTTTACTTTTATAGCAAATATAAGCAATTCTTTTTGTCAGCGTGTCAATTAGAAAATAATTGCTTTAGAATAAAAGTTTCATTTTTAGCAATTGTCCTACATTCAAACAATTAAAATAAAATCTCTCACTTTGAATTAGAAATAGGAGAGAAGACTCCGTTGTGGATGCACCTTTAAGTTTGATTTAGTTTGAATAATAATTTAACAGTTGAACCATTCAACTTATTTAATGAACAATAAAACTTGTATTGAATTTATTATTTTTTTATGTGTATGATTTGCTCAAGAATCACATTTGAAGTGTTCAATTTTAAAATTATAAGTTACTTTTTTTAAATTGTTAAGATTGATAAGTTCATCTTATAAATAATCTTATAAGAACTCCAAAAACAAAGAAAAAAAGAAAAAGAAAAAACAGAAACAAAAATTAATAAAATAATGAACTCATTGGTGATCAAAAGATAATGAACACATAATCACTACAGCTAACAAAAACCATTTTTTTACGATCGCTGCCAAGTTTTCAAAAATAAAAATAAAACAAAAGTCATTCCAAATACTAGTCTTAACAATGAAAATAAAGTGTAAAAAATACTGAAATTTTTTTTTTCTCAAAACGTCTTAACAATGTTAATTGTACCATCATCAATTTTTTTCGTACCAAAAAAACGTATAAATATATATAAGTGCCGCCGAGGCTAATAGTGGTATAATCTATTTGAGGTTACTAAATCACGTCCCCTACCAAAAAAAAAGAAAACTGAATTACAGATTTAATTTGGAAGTGTGAATGAGATGGGTATGAAAATGATTCGTTGTCGATATTTAACGCCAGGCCAAGTTTGCTAAAATTTGGACTCTGACCGTATGACGTGACGGGAAAAGATCACCCACGTAGCCTCGAATTCACTGTTAAGAATTATTTCTTATACACTCTGTGGCAGGAGGATGACAATGGGGTCGAAAACAATTTATAGTCCTTCTGACCCCACTGTCAGTAATACGCTGCAGATTTGTTTATAGAAATAATGTGCTAGAGAACGCCAACTCCTTCTCCCACTCTTTCTACACTCGTGAGAGAAGAAAGCAAACTTATTTCGAAAGCACCACAAGGCCACACCTTTCTCTTTTTTTATCATTAATTTAACCCAAATTGCCAATTTTTATTCTTAAATTCCTTTCTTTTAATTTTTCTCTCTCTCTGTCTCTGGCTCTGTTTTTTATTTTTTCTTGAGAAAACTCTCTTCGCCTCTCTCCTCCCCTCACTTTATACTTTGAGTGGTTTGGGACTTGCTGGAGAGACAGAGAGAACCCACGAGAGAAGAAGAAAGCGATCGAACTATTCAATCCGAGCCCTTGCAATGGGCTGCATTGCGTCAAAACCTAACCAAATCCACCACCAGAAACGATTAGTATCTCCAGAGACCTACGCGAGAATGGAGCTTTCGCTTCGCCTGCTCGCCTCGCGCGCCGCGGATCTTCGGCGGAGGCACCGGAGGAGAGCCTCAGACTCCGAGAACCTCCTCTCTTTCGTAGACTCCAGCGAATTATGTCCCAAAGGGTTCGCTCCTGAAATTGTTGTCGGAGAAGCGGCTCCTACCACGATAGGCACCCCAGCCTCGGCGGTTCTAATGCTGGTATTCTCGGAAGGGGAAGGCGAAGGGGATGAGAGGGAAGTAGAGATGGACACGTGGCAGAGGAGAATTGAGCGTTTGGAAAGGAGCATTTTGCCAGTGACCGGTAGGTTGTTGCGGTTCTCATATACAGAGATTTGCGATGCTACTAAAAACTTTCACAGAGGTAATACTTGGAACATTCTGTTTTACGTGTGTGTGTGTTCGTTGGAAGGAAATCAGGAACAGGGAGTGTTGCAAAAAAGCACAGCCAAATGCTGTTAGGGTATCATTACCTTGTCAATTGGATACACAGCTACAAACATAAATATTGAATTCTAAAATAATTTTTGGATTCATGTTGTTTTTCTGTTCACAAATGTTGTGGAAAGGAATACATGAATGCTTCTGAAAAATGTCCCCTTAAATTTGAACTATTCTGCAATTTTATCCTCCCAAGTAAAGAAGTTAATCTCATGAAAAGGTTCACGAGTTCAAGGTATTCAATGAGTAATTCCTTTTTGGGTATCTAGGGATAATACCAACCATAAATTAGGGAGAATCATAGGACAATTATACAATGCCCCTCCAAGTATATTGGTTTTATCTAATTCCACTTCAAGTATGAAAATTCTACTTAGTATCCATCTTTAGTTTTAAATGTGGAAAAATATGCCCCATAATTTTAGGTAGGGAGCTCGGGAGAGGTGCCCTTAGCCGGGTTTACCAGGGAAGGATAGGTGCTTGGAGGAGATCTGTAGCAATAAAGGAGGTAAAGGCAAGGGACCAAGAGAGCTTGAAGGCATTTAGCCGTGAGCTCACAATTGCTGGGTCACTATGCAACCCCAACATTGTGTCCTTAATTGGATTTTGTGTGGACAAGGAGGGGCTCTTTCTTGTGTATAGTTTTGTTTCTGGTGGTTCTCTTGACCGCCGCCTCCACCACAATCATGGTGAGTTCTTAATACCTTACTGGTATTGTAAAAGCTTGTTTTGGGAGGAAGTAAAACATCATGATGCTTGAATTTAGCAATTTAACTGACAACAGTACCTAGGGTTTGAAGGGAAACAAAACATCAATAATGTTAAGATCTGAATGAATAAGATAATTTCTCTACTACAACAGAATGGTGCAGAAAACTAGGAGTTTAAATAAATAGGAATAAATAAAATAATAGCACCCAATTCCTGTAGAAAAAACAAAGTAACCATTAAAGTCCCGAAGAAAATGACAATTCTGGCTTCCACTAGGAGATAATTTTGAATTTTGTCCAAATTTTGATTCATAGGAATAATAATTGTTAGTGTGTTTTACTATTGTTATATTAATAATTTGTTTTTACTTTTCTCATGTTGGTGCTACGTTATAATTAGAGAGGAAGGGCAGGTGGAAGGTGATGCCATGGGAGGAGCGGTATAAGGTTGCAATAGGTGTTGCAAGGGCAATACAGTACTTGCATTTTGGTACTGATAAGTGTGTAATCCACCGAGACATCAAGCCCTCAAATATCCTCCTTTCGTCCCGGAAAAACCCAAAAGTAAACTTTATTGTTGTGCACCATGTAACCTGAATTAGTAAGCTTTATTGTTGTGCACAATGTAACCTGAATTTGTTGGTGCATAACTGGCATTTATTTTTTTCTTTTTCTTTTTGCATCCATTGCACTACTGTACAGTCCATTGAAAAATATAAAACAAGAACAAATTAGGAACAACTACTACTAATCTAGCATAATTACCCTTCTTCTTCTTATAGCCTCTTTCTAATTTTCTCCCCTTTTTGAAATTGCCTTTCTAAGTTAAGGAACATACCAATTCTTTGTTTGGGCTATTTTACTATATTACGCCTTATAATTTTTTGTAATTAGTCTTTAAAACCCTGCAAAGCGAGAAGTTTTTGTAGAAACCTGCAATTTGATGACCTTTCCAGATTATGGCACCTTTTTCCCTTGATGTTAATTAACTTCATTCGTTGAATAAAGATGAAATTTAGTCTGAACCTGCAATTTGATGACCTTTCCAGATTATGCACCTTTTTCCCTTGATGTTAATTAACTTCATTCGTTGAATAAAGATGAAATTTAGTCTGAACCTGCAATTTGATGGCCCTTCCAGATTATGGCACCTTTTTCCCTTGATGTTAATTAACTTCATAATAAAGAATGAAATTTAGTCTGAACGTAGTGTGTACTCTAATGTCTTTTAAAATTACTAACTTTGAACAGCTATGTGATTTTGGAATGGCAACTTGGACTCATGGGCCATCTCTCCCTTTCCTTTGCAAGTCTGTCAAGGGAACATTTGGGTAAGTTCATTTATCTTTTTTTTTTATTCAAATCTTGAGGTACCAGAAAATACAAAAGCTGTAGTTAGCACTAAAAAAGAGTAATCTTGTTAAAGTAATGCCACAAGCTATTTGTTAACTTCCCCACAGAGATATGATCCAGTAGCTATTTCTAATAATGGGTCTTATGCAATTTTTGTGTGCTGTAATAAACTAATAATCATATTTTAAGTTCAGTGAAGCGCCTTGATGGTTGTGAAGCTCCTTAATAAACTATTGCTTTGAGGATTCCATGCAAATAACTCTACTATTCAATGCCTAATCTCCTCTACCTTGATAATATATATGTTTCATTTTCTTTATAGGTATCTAGCACCTGAGTATTTCCAACATGGGAAGCTGTCAGATAAAACTGATGTGTACGCGTTTGGGGTAGTATTGTTGGAGCTCATTAGTGGGAGAAAAGCCATAGATAGGAGCAGGCCTTCAGGGGAGGAGAACCTGGTTTTGTGGGTATGAATGAAATTTTAATCAAGGATTATAGTACCATACACTAGACAGGATTGCAAACTCGTCAGATCAGGCTCGTACGAGCCTGGCCATTTGGAGTTTCATGTTAGTTCCTAAATGATAATACCAACATTGCCCTAAACTATTACCATAATCCAAACATAATTTTGATAGTAATTGTAGAACCATACTATCAAATTTAGAAATTTTTTGAAGCATACTATCAAGTTTATAACAGAATTGTTCACTTATAATTGTCCATAAAATTTGTAACCCTCCATATGAATAGTAATTGTAGTTCTTCCGTACATGTGTTGAGCTGGCTCAAGTGTTGTGGATGCACATGTACATAATTACCTGTACCTGAACCATATATTTCCAGTCCAGTCCAGTTTGAATTGACATCTGAGATACAAATCACAACAATGCCCAAAATATATAAGGTATAACACCTGAAATGTTAATCCTAGAAACACGTTAACTTCATACAGGCTAAACCACTTCTTCAACAAGGAGAAGGAGGCATAGACAAGTTGCTGGACCCACACCTAAACATTGACCCAACCAACCCTCGTACTAGCCATCACCGTACTGAGCTGGCCAGAGTGGCATGTGCTGCAGCTGCTTGCCTGAGCACTGACGAGTCAAATCGACCTAGTATAGACGACACCATATCCATGTTACAAGACGATGACACATTGAATAGCGATTGGTCAGTTTTAACTACTAGTGGGTGCCTAACAGGCTATGGGTCACACTACCCATTAGAGAAAGGTGAGATGAAGAGCCACCTGGCCTTGGCCATGCTTGGCGTGTCTGACACAGAAGAGGATGACATGTATGGTCGGTAGTGTAAGATTTGGTACTTTTATCTTGCTTGCATTTGACACCTGATATTTCTGATATTTGCAATTAGGTACCATATTTTGGTTGTTTGCAGATGAGCAAACAATTATTGACAAATTGATCAGCTAAAAGTGCTAATGACTTTTTGTCAAAACTTGGGTCTTGGGAAAAGCTTTTCCAAAATATATCAATTACACTAGGCTAATGCTTGCTATCTGCAAATAATCCTCAAAACACATGGAACTGGTTGCAAGTATAAACAATGTGTTGTTTGCAAATAGATAAAACTTCTTTGGTTTTGTTGGCCTGTTTTAAAACTCGGCGCACATGCTTGTTGAGATGGAATGAAAATAGTGCAAGCATGGCTTGTTGATCTAAAATGAGCAACAATAGTTTACAATGATTGCTCCTTTTAACATGTGGTGGTTGTTAGAGGAATGCACAGTTACGTAGGAAAAAGGAGGCAGATGATGTTGTACATAATGATTGTTCTTGTATTGTAATGATTAGCTTAAAATAGTTTGTAAAGAAAATCATTTGTATGGAACAATCATGTGTTAGGATTTAACTTCCTTAAGCTTTTGTCTTTTGCTATCTTTCCGTTAGTGGAATTAAATAACCATATAAACAATTAAAGAGACTCGTATACAATCAAATGGAGAGCATGATTAAGACTATAAAAATATAAGAGAAGAATGCTGTGAGGTTTGTCGTTATGTTTAAAAGTGCTTTCTCTTTCTTTCTTTTTTGAGTAGATTAATTTCTCTTTCTAGCTACTGCAAGTACCATCAATTGACATTCATTTCTATTGAACGCTCCAATTCTGTCAAACGATGGTCTCAGGATTCAGGAAAAACTTTCGGTGGTAATACCAGTACCAGTTCGATAGTAAGACCAAAGACCCGGATTTAACTTAAAAAAAGTAGTCGACATTCTCATCGCTTGTAAATGGCACGTTCGTCGAACAGTGGCATCGAAGAGATTTTAGTAGGGGTGTAAACGGTCGAATACGGATCAGATAGTGGTCCTACTGTATTCGTATCTGTTATAATTTTTCGGATACGGATACGGATACAGATAGTCTCGAATATGGATACAGATACAGATAGTCTCGAATATGGATACGGATCGGATATTAGATGGATACAGATATTTTTTATAATTAGCTTGTTAGTTATGGAACATTTATTATATTATTAAAGAGGAGGGTTCAAATGCCTCCATTTTTTGTGCCTCTATCGTGCCTCCATTTTTAAAAATTTAAATAACTCAAAGTTTAAAACTTAAACGTTAAAATAAAACGTTTAGATGTGATCTATGTTATTTTATCCATGTGCCCATAAAAAATTATCACATTTTGATTTTGCTTTTATGTGAATCAATAAGTTAAAAAATCAACGTCTAGAAATTATTCACATTAGTATACATTTTTACAAGCTTAAGATGACAACCAAAACAATGTTGAAATGCCATAATTTTTTACATGTGCATAGATAAAATGATGTAGTTCATATCCAACGATTTTATTTTGAATTTTAAGATTTAAATTTTGAGTTATTAAAGTTTTAAAAATGAAGGCATGATGAAGGCACAAAAAATGGAGGCATTTGAACCCTCCTTATTATTAAAATATTAGTCACTAAATATGTCAGTGTTATATTGTTCATCAAAATATATATTTGTATGCAATTTAATAAATTATTCGTACAATATGCAATTTAATAAATCAAGTTAAGAACATATATCACATTTGTTGTGGTTTAAAGTATAAACAGTCAGATACGGATAGTAAAAAGTCTTACTGTATCTGTATCAGTTATAATTTTTTGGATACGGATAGTCTTGGATACGGATACGGTTACGGATCAGATAATTTAAGTACTTTTTCGGATTCAAATTCGGATGAAATCGGATATTATCCGATCTATTTACATCCCTAGATTTGAGAGGCGATGGGGAGTAGCAGTTGAACTGTTAATTTAAAATAGAATAATTATATCATCTCACACCTGTCCTCCCATTTATTCCCGCACTATTTCTATCAATTTTAACTTTCTTAACTGTCATTTATTCCTCCATTTATCCCACTAATAACTTTCATTTATCCCTGTATTAAATTATACTGTTCTCCTAATAACATTTCCCCCTAATAACTGCCTTAACTAACTTTTGAATTAAATTATACTGTCTCCTAATAATTTCCTTAACTATCGATGGTCCCGTTAATAAATATTTATTGATGTTCAAAAAAGTATTTATCATTATGTTTGACAAGTATATAACATTATGTATGGAAAGTATTTATCAATGTTTCTGACAAGTATTTATTATTATGTCTGAGAAGTACTTATCATTGTTTTGACATGATGATACATTGATTTAATTAAACATTACCTATTGACAAGTTTAAGAATAAAATATTAATTTTTGTATCATCAAATATTTATCCATGTAACATAAAATATTGATGTTTAAATAGATAAACATTTATTTCTAATGTTTATCTGTTTATTGATGTTCAATAAAATATTTATCATTGTTTCTCACAAGTATTTATTATTAAGTTTGAGAAGTATTTATCATTGTCTAAGAAGTTCGGCCCATGAAGTTTTGGATCACGATGTTTATTTAATGGTCCCTAGTTGTGCAGGAACGATACAAAGAAAAAAAATGAAATTTTGTGTGGGGATAACTAATGAATTGATTTATTCTTTCATAAAGAGAGATTGTTGCATAGGGATTAATACTTGCAAATTCAACATAAATAATTTGATGCTTCAAGTTAAACAATAGCATTTTATTAATGATTGAGTGGTCCTCCATGGTTGTTTCGAAAGTTTCTGCGGGGTTAATTGCGGGAATAAAGCTGAGGTTCGACTATCCAGTTGTGCGGACATGATATAAAGAAAAAAAATAATTGTTGAACAGAGAAAATGGATGGATTGTTTTGGACGAAAAAATAGAGTACACTGCATAGATATTAATACTTTCCTGAGTGAAGGTAAATAATTCAATGATCCATGTTAAATACTCGTATTTTCCTCATGATTTAGTGGTCTCGTCGTGAAGTTTTTGAAAGTTAGTGCGGAGTTTTTTGCGGAGATAAAATTATGGAGATTGTTATCAGGATTCTTTAAAATATTGTTTTATTTGATCTATGAAGACGATCATTACTATTTAGCTAATAAAATAAAGGGATCAACTAACAGTCCCCCTACTTCAGTCCCCTATCTGTCCCCCGCACTAAAAGACAAAAAAAAAGTTAAAACGTGCTAACTACAACCAAAGAGCAAGATTAATGCTATTTTATTAATAGTCAAAACGTATAGTATTCATACCTACGAATTTGTAGTATTCATACTTATTATTAGAACCATTCGTCATATGTAAACACAAGTTGGAGGGGACCAGTAACAACCAGGGGGACCGCTGACGTCTTGTGACAGCCTGGATTGGGGACCACAATCGTTTGAAAGCGACATTTACCAAGATTGGGGACCACTACAGCGAATCTATATATTATTCATATCTAAATAAAGAAGTATTCATATCTAAACAAATGAAGTATTCATTCTGACGATTACAAAGTATTCATACATGTTTAAAATAATTTATACAATTCAAAATTCAAAGTTAGATTCATCTCTCTCACCCTATATCTTTCAAGAAGTATTCATACTGACGATTACGAAGTATTCATATATAACTAATGAAGTATTCAATATCTAACAAATGAAATATTCATATATATAACTATTCATATCTAACTAATGAAGTATTCACATATGACACTAACAATATTAACATCTGACACTAATAATATTCACACCTGTTCAGATTGGGACAAAAAAGAAAGGTTGTTAGGGGGACAAAAAAAAAGGTTGAAAATGGTGAATTTTGACCATGTGGGAGAACAAAAAAGGAAGGTTGTTAGGGGGACAGATAGGGGACAGATTCAAGGGGGACAACATCTTTACTCTAAAATAAATAATAAGTATAAAAAAATTTAAGTCTTTTGTCGCCAATTTTTGTCCCCATAACTTAATTCCATAATTTGACTAGAGACTATTCCATTTACGACCATCTTATTCCTTTTTGGGATGATATTCTCATTCACACCTTGTTTGGATGGAGAGTACAGAAAGAGAGGGAATGGAAAGAAAATAAAACTTTTTGTCGAATCTGTTTGATTGATAAAATTATATCGGAGGTTAATGATACATGAGGTAAAATATTTAACTTTATATCATTATAATTAAAAGAATCGGTTTCCCTTCCAATTTGAGATGTAACGGATGAAAATAAATTTTGTTGCAAATATTTTTAAAAAAAATAACACAAATGTCCAACTCTATATCTTACCAATATAATTCTCATACAAGTTTTTTGTCACAAATTTACAACAACCACCGAATTTTCCATTAACATTCTAAATTTTAATCAACCAAATAAAAAATAAAACGGAAAATAAAGTTAAATTTATTTTCTCTCATTAACATCGAAACACAAAGGGATTAAATATGTTTCTACAAACTATTTACCCTATTCTTTTTATTTTTAGAAGTTCAATACTTGGCTACTCTTTCTTCTTTAATCTAAGAATTTTATTTTCAACCGGAGAATTGAGTTTTCTCACCAACCCTCTGCTCGCCAGGAATAGATGTAGTTCTATGAGCTGATTGCATTATATTGTTAATAGTGAACTGATTGCATTATATTGTTATTGTTATTTTCAGGGACAGAACTAAGAAATTTATATACAGGGGCTGAAAACTTAAAATGCATTATAGTGAGATTTGAATCCAAGACCTTCCAAGTATAAAATAGAGCGTTAATCACTAAACTATAAGCACACATTTTATATTTTATGGGGGAGGGGGACTAAACTATATACAAAAATCAAGAAAATAAATATTCAATTAAATTTCAATCGAAATCATGGGGTAGCTTAGCACTCCTGGACCCGACATTTTTATTTTTACCCATTTTTAAAAATATTTTAATAAAAATAACCAGGGTTTGATAAAATTTTTAAAAATGTCCAAAACGTGAAAAAAAAATCCGCGTCCTCGAATAAACATTCAAAAAAGCGGAATAAATCCGCTACCCCGAATAAAAATTCAGAAAAGTGGAATAAATCCGCGTCCTTGAATAAAAATTCGGAAAAGCAGAGTAAATCTGCGTCCCCGAATAAAAATTAGGAAAAGCGAAATAAATCCGCGGTCCGGCCCTTTTTAATCCGAAATTTTAAAAGTTTAAATAATTTTTTTAATTTAACAATCGTTCAGAAATTATCTGACCGATTAAAACGAATCTAAAATTTCAAAATACATAATTAGTTATAAATCAAAATTTCATTACAATTCCATTGAATCATTTAGAAAAGAAATTTAAAATTTGATTTGTATTAATAAATAAATAATTGAATTCTAATTAAAAGTATAATTATTCAAAATTATTCGTACAAATAAAATATATAATTTATAAAACTCATTCATTTAGGATTTTTAGAGAATTAATTAAATATATATAATTATATAAAAGGAAATCGAATTATTAGAATCTTAAATTGAGAAATAAATATACGAATTATATGTACGAATATAATTACAAAAATTTACGAACTTTCGATTTGAATTTATGAAAGAAACGAAATTTAAACCAATTAAATGAAAACATATTGAAATTTTGAATTGTTTGGACCTTTAGATTAAATCTAGCACGGATCTTGAAGCACCCAATTAATAAAAACCCTCCCTCATTCCATACTGCCACCGCTAGCTACTTACACGGTCGAGGATCCCTCATTCCATACCCCCCGCCACCACCAGCTACCCACGCAGCCGAGAATCCATGGAATAGAGCGATCATGATGAGCATACAAGCCAAACCCGAGGAGCTATTGACACCAGCTCGCAGAGTGCCGGATGGAGAACTACAGTGGAATGACTGACATTAAAGGAATTTCAGTAGGGAGAACAGGGGTAGAGCACCAATCCGATTCATCCCTTCGACGTACCAAGGTGGAGCACAATAACATTGCCCAAAACGAGATTTTTATAGTTTTAGTTCATTTATGTTTTATTATGTTTTTATAGTTTTAGTTTCATTATATTTTATTATAGTTTTATAGTTTTAGTTTCATTATGTTTTATTATGTTTGAGTTGGTTTTATAGTTTTTGTTTTAGTGTAGTTTAGTTTCATTATCTTTTATTGTGTTTGAGTTTAGTTTTATAGTTCTTGTTTTGGTGTAGTTTAGTTATGTTTTTTATCATGCTTTGAGTTTAGTTTTATAGTTCTTGTTTTCGTTATGTTTTATCATGCTTTGGGTTGTTCTATGTTATAAAAAACAAAATAAAATTAAGAACAATAATACAACAAATAAATAAAACAAACTGGCACTAATAAATTCGTCAAAATCAAAATTCAACAAATAAATAAACTGATTTAAAATGGAGCTTGTCTTTGTTGAACAACATTTTTTCTCATGATTAACCATTACAAACCGCTAACACAACTAACCCTAAAGGCATGTACAATTACAAAAAAAAATTGTTTAAATTTCTAACCTATTAAAAATAAGAAAAAATTATGTAAATAATTAAATAAATTATATATTGGAAAATGTTACTTTAGATTTTTTTTTTTCCTCATGAAGCAAATTTTTAAACAATCTGAACAACAAAAATCGCAAAGTTAAACAACATAATGAACAACAATACGACAAGCCGTTCGGGTAATATTTGAGAGATGATATCTCACGATTTGTTTGGAGAAGCACTCTAACTTAACAATATGACAAACAAATAAAATTCATACAAACCTCTAACTTAACAATTCAAACTAAGCTAAATTTCAAACAAACTGAACAACATAATCTCCAAACATTAAATAAAAAAATATTAATTACAAAAACTGCAACATAATAAAATACAAATAAAGTTCATACAAATCTAATTAAATAAGTTCATACAAACCTCAAAATCAAAATTGCTCACAAAATAATCAAAATCTAATACAATAAGTTCTCAACACATTGAAATAGATCACATGTTAATTTCTATGACTCCGGAGAAAATGCAATCCCATTAATCGACCGGATCCCCATGATGATGTGCTTCTTCTTGCTAGTGTGATGCACCAGATGGTCCTGCGCCAGATGTGCTCATTCTAGCTGGTTGCACTACTTCTTGACGGTGTGCTGTATCAAATGATCTTGGGCCAAATGTGTTCCTTCTAGTTGGTTGCACTGCTTCTTCCTGACAGTGTGCTGTACCAGATGGTCCTGCGCCAGATGTGCTTCTTCTTTCAACTTGAGATGTGCTCCTTCTTCGCTGAATAGTACTTGAAGGCCCTTACAAATAAGAAAGAGGGAATATAATGGTAAAATAGGTATTTAGAGAGAAAAGTTTCTCTCAACTCTCAAAATCACAATTGATGCCCTTAATATAGCACTCCCATTTTTCTTATGATTAACCATTACAAACCAGCACTACTATATTGAAGGCATATACATATTAGAAAAAAAATTATTTAAATTTATAACTTATTTAAATAGAATAAAGAAAACTAAATGCATTGCAATTAATATGGTTCAAAATCATAATCAGATATTTCATACTAAAAATATTCTTTTATCTCCACACATCTCGGACAGTCCTTTTTATTTTTTCCAATCTAGCAACGGTTGTTTTTTTTTTGTTCTCGTTATTTTCTCGATTGTTACTGTCCATCTTTCTCGTCTATAATTTAATTAAAAATATAATAATTAAAAAAGACTGCAACATAATAAAATACAAATAAAGTTCATACAAATCTAATTAAGTTCATACAAATATCAAAATGAAAGAGCGAGCTGTTAACATATAAAAATAAAGTTCATACAAAGAAGAAAACTTTTTTCTCAGAAAAGAACTAATTATTGTAAGTAAACTAAACATACCACCTGAAAAATCAAGAACTGAGAATTTCGTTTCAACTCTTTTGCCTTCATGCATGCCATCAAGTTGCTTCAGCTTTGTTTAAAATTCATTCGTCCTTTCAACTCGCTAGAATACAAGTTAAGGACTGAGTAGTGTGTTTTTTTTTTGCCTTTTCATTTTATTTTATCACGGGTGTACTTCATCCAACAATAAGCCAACTTTTTTTTTTCTTTACTTTATAGTCCAATCAAAACAAAAAGATACATGAAAACACTAAAAAAGTTATAAGCATGGTCTCTCATAAAAAATCAAAATGTCTAGGCTAAGTCTATGGTTCCGACATTTTTAAAAATATTTTAATAAAAATAACTAGGTTGTGATTAAAATTTTAAAAATACCCAAAATATAAAAAAGGTGACTTCAAGTCCCAACTTTTATTCTAGTATAATGGACAAGGTAATTATATATATTTACTGACAATGCTCCATTAACCATGATAGGTTGTTTTCCTAAAAGTCCAAATTTAAGATAAAAAACACTTTACCGAACTTCATGATCAGTTGAGAGGATTTATTCCGCTTTTTTTAATTTTTATTAGGGGAAGCGGATTTTTTTCCGCTTTTCCAAATTTTTATTCAGAGATGCAGATTTTTTTCGTATTTTGGACATTTTTAAAATTTTGATCATACCTTGGTTATTATTATACAAAAATATTTTTAAAAATGAATAAAAATAAAAATGTCGGCTCCTAGACTGTGTGTAAATCGGCCTCTGGTTATTTGGGAAGTTGAAATTTTTTTTTTTTAAAAAGAAATGTAGAGGTCGAGCCCCTAGATTTCATATATCGGACACCAGAGGTGTCTGTGTTGAAAGTTACAAAGTCTGAATTTAAGTTACAAGATAAAATAGGAAAATAAAACAGAAAGCAATAAAGAAATAAAGAAACTACTTCCTGGCAATTTGCAATGCCCTCTTAGTGGTATTCGACTATCTCCCTAATGAGATTTGCTTCTTGATGATTACGATGCAACGCTTGATTAGTCAAGAACCATCTTTGGTACTCCTGTTGGATTTCTATCACCAGTTGCCATGCCGGCTTATATTCTTCTCTGAATATTCTAGCACACCGCTCTCGCCATATAACAAAACACATAGTTACCTGCATCCTTCTGACATCAGCCCTTTGCGAGTTGAGTATTGCAGCTTTGAAATCGGGCACTGTCTGAGTTCTGCCATCCCCTGTGCTATTTGTGTTAGAATGGCTGCACTATACACACATTCTTGAAAAATGTGTCGGACTGTTTCCAGTGCTGCTTTACACAATATACACCTATTCGGCATTTGCCAACCTCTTTTCAACAGATTGTCTACCGTTAATATCTTATTTTTCAGGGCCAACCATGTGAATATTCTTACTCTCAATGGCACCTTGATTTTCCATATATTTTTAATCTCACTATCCACAAAGGGCCTTTTTTCCATTGCATCATATGCCGACTTGACTGTAAATTGGCCTTGCGCCGTCCATACCCAGCAGGTTGGATCCGCATCCTCCTCAATTGTGATTCTTCTCAATTCCATCAACAATTTATCCCTTTGCTCAGTCTTTGCTTCATTGAGTGCATGATGCAACTTCAAGTCCCATTGTCCTTCATTCATGGCTTGGTACACTGACATGTCTTGCTCCTTGGCCATCATGAATACGTCTTGGTATCTCTCCTGCAAAGGTTGGCTGAGCCATGCATCTTTCCAGAATTTGATATGCTTGCCATCTCCCAATTTGTATTTGACCGATATGTATACGAAATCTCCAATTTGGTGTAGTTGTCAATATCAATAGCCAATCTGGAGTTCGGTCATGTTTAGAATTAGGATTCTGATGGGCCAATCATTCACTTGGTTTGCATAATATTGGATAAGCAAGACTCGGTGAATATTCAAAGTTTATTTGTCCTATTTTAAGCTGATCTTGACAAGTTCTTGAATTTATATGATTTATTATTTGTAATATCTTCATAAATTACCTCAATCTAACTTTATTATTATATATCGTCCTCTGTAATTTAGCAATTAGCAGTGTCCCTCAGGTTGCTTAAGCTTGAATTTTTTTTTTCTTATATTCATAATTTATAATTTTAGTCGGGGCTGATTTAGAGCAACATTCCAAGAAAATTTGTTGATATGAAAAATTCAAACATAGCATTCATTTGATTGTAGGCAAACATGATAGTTTATATTTATTAAACTGCATCTCAATCAACAAAAGGCATATATTATTTGATTAATTACTTTGGTATTACTTTCGAAAGATGCTTCAAGTTTGCTGCAGTGTAATGCAACATTAATTGCTTCCCATAGATCAGTTCACTCATTAGTTTATATTATTAATATTAATCACCTCCTGCATCATTGCTGATGCTCATTTTTATTGATTGCACTAGCCTTTTGTTTTTTACTTTCTTTATGGCATTGCTATTAATCAAGACTATTCATTTTTCTTTCTGTAGTAGTACATGGCCGCATTTTGATGGGAAAAATTGACACAACTTAAGATACATTAGTTGGCATGGATGGTCTAGGAAAAGGAGCACCACATGTAGTTATTTAAAATAGAATAAGATAGTTACAGCCTTACAGTTTTTTATCATGTTTCAATGACACACACACATATATATATAACTATAGTATTTACGGCCCTAAATGGAACCAACTTTTTTTTTATTCTTAATGACTTTAACAATAAAAAATAAAATAAGTTAGGTAATAGGTTCATCAACTTTCAAGAATAGATCTCCTACATTCAATAAATACTTACAAAATAAAGGTTAATTTGTTAATCCAAACTACGCACAAATTTCTTTTAGCACCAAAGATAAATGGTTGATGCTTCTTAGTATTGAATGAACCAAGTTTTCTAACTATTATATATTCTGATGATTACTTCAATATTATTTTTTATGTAATTGCAATGAACCAGGTAGTATTCGATCTCCAGTTGCTTCCCATTTCAATGCAGCCAACATGTTAACCACTTGTGGTAAGTATGCAATATATTCTAATTTCAAGCACCTTGGCTTATTGTCAACTGCACCGCACGTGTTATATCGTCTAATGAAAGCATTTCCTGTAAATCTCAATCATAAGAAAACTTGAGATTATGTAACTAAAAGTTTGACGGGTGCAATACATGCAGCTTCTGAAGGTAATGGAAGTAAGAGGAAGCTGTCGAACTACCACTTCACGAGCATTCACAAGCATTCACGGGGTCCTCACATGTCGCCATCTCTGTGTCTGCAAGTATATTGAGACGCATATCCTGTCTGCAATGCCGAGAAAGTTGCATCGGCAGAGGTTCTCCTTCAAGTATAACAACTTTGTATAAATGTTGGAGCTCTCTCCAATTCATTATGTTTTGCTTTGTTAATTACATTCTCAGGAAAATTTATGAAGTTGAAAGGAAAGTAAGAAGAAATTTTATAAATTGACAAGAAAGGAACATTTCAGGTGTTCAAGGCGAAAAATTGATGTATCCTTGTAAATATTAATGGTGTATATATAATTTATCTTGTTAGTCTTAATATTTCACGGCTTTGTGGTGAAATTAAGGAAATAATTTTATTGTTATTCTTACGTGTGAGATCCTCGTCAGATGTTGCTGATGCCAGCATAATTGAGAAACGTATTTAGAGTTGTTGATGTTGTGTCTATATCGCCTAGGCTTTATAGGAGCAAACATTAGAATATTCCTAGGATACATTTTCGTCTGCCATGTTTCGAAATTTTTATTAAACCTACATTAGAATCTTGTTAAAGCATACCTTTTCCTATTTAGCTGCAATTAAGAACAGAAGTACATAATGCTAGAGCATCGCTTCAAGAACAAAAGTACATATTAAAAAACTAGATGGAGGCTATATCGATTTTAAAAAGGTGCGCAAAAAGTACAATATAGGATCAGACAGTCTACTAAATTCATTTCATACATTGAACAAGGTGGTTTCATGTAGAGGTGAGTAAATTGGTCATAACTCGTGACTCATTCATAACTTACTTGTTAAAAGCTTATTAACAACTCGCTTAAACTCATTTATTATCAATTCGCTCGTTAACTTAATGAGCTGAGCATGAGCATACCCCAGCTCGCTCATTAAGAATTGAGTTATATAAATCCTGCCACATCCAATTTCAAACTGTATCAAACTCATATAAATCAGGTTTCTGTCAAGAATTGGTTAGTTTTCATCCTCATATAAAGGTGAGCAGGTGTTTGAGTTAGTTTTCATCCTGCTATGATAATTGGTTTTGTGGTGCCAGTATTAAAGCTCAATGTGTTGTTTGCCAAGAATTGGAGTTCAAGTGTTTACATTCTGGCTTTGTGATGCCAGCATCAAATCTCAAGTGTATTGTTTACAGAGAATTAGAATTAAAATGTTTGCATTGGAACGTAGGGCATACTCTCATTGTTATTTGGGTCATCATTTATTGGAATTCTATTGTAGCATATTTTTTGTTCATTGCAGCCTTGTAATAACAGTATAATACTAAATACTCATGTACTTTCTTGTTATATTAATGATAACTACATGTTTTTACTGTAAAAAAAAAAATAAATGAATTATGACAATTTATTTAATTCTATAACTCATAACTCGTGACTCACTCATTATTAACTTGCTCATTATTAACTTACTCGTTAACTTAATGAGCCAACTTAATGAGCCAAGCATCAACATATCCCAACTCCCTCATTAATCACCACTAGTTTCATGTAGTGATCCAGCACATGGATGTACTGAATGCATCATTTTTAATAAAAAAAAAAAGTTAACACTTAAATAATACAATAACCAATCTGAATGAAAGTCCAAGATAATTAAATGAAAGTTATTTATAGATAATTAAATGAAAGTTAGCAGGTTAAACCTTCACCTTTTTTCTCAAAACAGTAATAATATAAGCCAACAAAGAAAAGAGGACAAAGAATGAAAATCCACGTGAAGCAACAATGCCAACATAACTAAATATAGAAAATCCAACCCTTTATAGAGTATTTTTGCTGTCCTTGCACGGTTTGTTTCATTCCTTCCATGCATCATTTTCTATCATCACAAATCACAAAAACTACCCTACATTGCTAGCACCATCTCGGAAAGGTTAAAGCAAATTACTTCGGAAATATTCTTTTCCTTTTAGGTAGACAAACTTCAATTGAACCCACTAAAGAGAGATCTAACAAAGGAGAATCTTTTAGATTTCTCCATAATGCAAAATCCATTTCAAAAAGGATCTAACAAGCACACATTCCTAAAGACATACTTGGCCAAAATCAAAGCAATCCAAACACATGTAAGACCAGTGATGGCTATAATTAATCACACGTCGTATTGACCTGAAAATTAGCAAATTACAGCAGCTCTTGACAGTAAATTAATCTCCTATGAAAATTTCAAATATGAAAATAGAGACTACAATAGGAAAACTTGAGACTTGTGATCAATCCCGTTGAAAATTAATGTCCCAGTCAATGGCACAAACTGCTTAGTAACAAGCTGAAAAAGGAAAAGAGACATCAGATAATTTCATAAGCTAAGAAAAACTACAGAAATTCAATGTGTATGTAGAAATTAACCCAACCAGAAATTTACAACAGTAACATTGCATTGAACTGCACTAATGTTTTTATACAAGCAAAATTATGTGCTAAATACCACATGTAGACTTCAATTCAAATATAAGCATTAATTATTAACTGAAGTACTATACAATAATAAATCTGCAATTTAAATTTGAATGGCATCGGTGTCATTTATTTCTCCAACATTATCTTTTTTAACAGCCGTGTCCTTTGTGTTTAGGAAATATCCCACCAACTTATTTCTTCCTTCTAGGATGTCACAAGAGAGGTAGTATATACTGGACTAAATTATACCTCCATATGAACCCTTTATTTTTGAGAACTAACTATTTGCAACTAGACTCCCTTTCAGTTTAAACAAAAGTATCTCTTTTTAAAAAGTAACTATTTGCAGCCTATCCATGGGTAAGGTTGAGACCAGTGCAGCACTGATTAGTTGTTTGTTAAAAAATTTTACAACAGTGCTTGCTGAGTTCAATTTAGTTATGTTTTCTTTCACTGTGTACATCCCATTTCCCAACAGAGATAATTGGGTCAGCAATCTGACATGACCAAATTGGATCTAAGTTATCTGAAAAAAATACCCCATCAAGCCCCACTAGACCCAACCTTTCCAAACCAAACAGTTAGTTTTGACCTCCCTTAAAAAAATGAAAAAGAAAAAACACACAATCACAATTTTTTTCAGGATAACAACCCTCAATACCTGATAAGGAACCAAACTCACCCAACAAAAACTTTATGAGGTTCAAATTGACCACAAAACCATATTTACAAAACCTGGAAAGACCCAACCCATCAATTTTCCACTGGAAGTGTTATTCAATGAAAAAAAAAAAAAAACCTTGATAACTTCTTGAGAGGCGACACCTCCAATAAATGCAGCCACCGCATGAATCTCTGCACCTGCATACCGGCACATCTCATGCACCAGGTCTTCAGGTAGTGAAGATCCATTCAAACCCAGATCGTTCAATATCGAGACAGCAATTGCCTTCAGTCGAGACACATCCTCCTCAATCTCACTGTCACAAAAAGATTGCAACACATGTTGTTAAGGAAGACTTAAAGTACACAACATTTCAGAGTTAATTTGAACCACTAATATTAGGATCAGGAAAACATCAAGCCTCCGCAATGTATACATTCAGGTGATGTAATACAACTTCTCAGTTATATCACCTCTTGCCTATTCAGTATTGTGACACTTCCTTTTGCTGCTATGCCGAAGTGGAGTTTGTGTTGGCCTGCTACCGATTATTATCGGCAGTCCTTTATTTTAAAAAAAAAATAGAAGAGAGAGACAATCCATCTAGGGAATCCTACACCTGACCTTGAATGTGTAGAGAACTCCATGCATTTAACTTGAAAAATGAAAACAGAACTACAAGCTGAAGAAGTACCTGTCAAAGACACCAGGAAGGCGGTTGTAATTGTTTGCAAACCGGTCAACTGCACGTAGTAGGATATAGAACCCAACCGAAAAGCTACAAATTAATAAATGTAAACAAAAAATGTTTTAGATGCATATTGCTCAAAATGGGCAATAATAACCTAATAGGCATTCAAGTTCTGATAAGACATACATTACTGCAGTAATTCATGGATAAATACTAACTAATGGCAATACCAGAGTTTTGGCCATCTTTGGACGATGATTAAGCACAAAACAGTTTTAAACAACTGAAGCAAAAGACCATGAAGAAGCAAAACAAGAAATTGGCCATCTTCGGAAACTATATATAACTGACAATACAGGTCCTTTATAGATCTAACTAATGGAAATACCGGAATTTGTGTTTGTTCATATTGAACAGAACTGAACATTAATTAATCGTTTATTGCAAACTGGAGATTTTTATTCTAAGCACAACTGGATTGATAAGTTACTGAATAGACTTCCCCTTGAATTGAGTCAAAATGGTACAACCGTAGCTTAATTGCACAATTGAAAGAACCAGTTACAGGCAGGTTTAGTGCCATACATGTTTTCTTGTATACTACAAAGCACAAGGGGGTAACTAACCAGTAATCTTCATCAGTCAAATACTTCTGAAGCTCTGAGATACTAGGAGAAGTGATTTCTTCCTCAATGGTGCGGTACCGGCATACCTGATAACATCGGTAAACCATCAAAGCTCAATATTGAAAATGCCAAGTGTATCCAAGATGGTTCGTCTTACACAGGAAGGGAGTTTGTATCAATTTCCACAACTTCGTATTACTGGCACTTCCATTGTGTCGTTTTATTCATTCATTCCAATATTCAGAATAAACTAAATAAATGGTTCTTAAATATCACCTTTTTCCCATTTTGATCCCTAAAGCTTCAATGTTCCTGGTATGGTCCATAAGGTTTCCATTTGTAACTAATTGATCCTACATCGACGTATGTTTGAAAGTGGATGAAAATCCATATCATCAATGCATCAGAAAGCTGATTTTATAATGTGGACACTAAAGTGAATTGAAATTTTATGTTGAATGGATATGCAGTGGTATCCTGTAAAAATGACATGACATTAATGACATCATCTATACCATCAGGTATTGCCGGTATGGATACTAGCACCAGCATCGACCCCCTCATAACACATCATCCATCCATTAATTACCATATTTTAACTGTAGGAACAATTTGATATAAATAAAAACTTTGGAGACTAAAACTCAATTTTTGATACATTAATCATATATTTTAATCCTATTTTTGATACACTAGATCACACATATTTTAATCCATTATTTATTTAATAAAAGTACTAATATACAACCACAACTAATTGCATCTAATTGCATCTTTATATTGAACAAGCAGGACAAAATTAATCGTCAGGGTACTGTTGCTATGAAAAAACTTCCTTGTGGTGATAATTCAAATTTTTTTTTTCTAAAGACAAGTATACAAAGAAAGTAAGAAGGATCCCAATGGTGAGTATTCAAACGTAAAGAAACAAGCATATACCTTAAGCTTTCTACTGTTTCTGCAGAACGTTTTTATAACAGACTTGGGAATAGAATCGGTGTCTCGACCAATTCTCTTCAGGATTTCTCTAACGTAGCTCTCTATTTTATTGCAGTCCTTCTCTGCCTTAGCTTGGTAAATCTTTTGCAGATTTACATAATACCTGTAGAAATATGTAAGCATGAATAATTTGGAACTAAAATACCCTGCATACTGATTATGCACTGTTTTTCTTGTTTCATGGTTTATTTCATGGGCAGAAAACCCAGTCAAACATACAAGTTCATGCAAAGCAGTGCTAGGTTATCCATGCCGGCTTGGGTGAAAACCTACTGATCTGGTATGGTCCTGACAACAAGTATGTGCCCGCTGAGATGAAATCCACATCAGTTAAAATTCTGGCACTGTTGCAGTAAGTCAATTTTATTGGTACCAGTACATAGTCATCCTGGATTGAATGTGAAAAATGAAACTAACTCTGTTAAAGAAGTCATGTCAGGTATTGAACCCTCAAGAGGGGGCTCTCCACCACCTTCATTGTTAATAAATTCCTGTGTAAAATTATAAAAGAAAATTCAGAGCTTCAACAGATACAAAGAAAATCATGAAAATGTTAAACTAAAAATGCTTGTAGCTTTGTTAGGTCAATTGTACAAGAAATCTATTCATAGCTGCTTCTTGACAAGGCTCCTTTAGTTTTTACTAAAAAATGCACCAACTTTTTGATGTTCAATGAGGCCCCATGGAATTTGCTTCTGTTCAAATGTCTGTTGTTCACTTAAATGAGTAATCTGCAATGGCAGGATGGATTCACATGCAGAGAAAATCGTTTATAACTTTACAGGCTCAGTGCTTTAGGCTTTGGAACTTGCACTTTACATTTTTGCTTCATCATGTAGGTTCTGCCACTAGATACATGAACTTAAAAAGATTGCACTATTGCACCATGAATCATGTCTAACCTTCAAAGCAGCCACCAAAACCCAAAAATCAGAAGAAGTCGAATTAACATTAACGGCACTATCCTCGATTATTTGATGAAGCTCGGGACCTGATAATAAAAAAGCAATACTGGTTGGCTTCTATTAGGTAGTTCTTGACATCAAGTCACCATATTAGCCAATACTTATTCCTAATATGATACACTATATTTTACAACTTCTGAACAGGATCCTCAGAGAAACATCTTAGAATTACTTTGCACAGCCAAGCTAAACCCACATATGAAAACCTTCTTAAGTTGGCTGTGATTGTGGTTAGGACAGCTTAGACAAATATCGACCAGGTATAGTTGGTTGGATTACATTCTTTTTCCCCCAAAACAAGCCCCAACCTGATGGTGTACAACCATTCAGCAGCTCTCCTTCAGACCAGACAATACATTGTGCTTATTATGACCAAAAGATGCATAAGTACATACAGAATAATTATACTTACCAATCCCATGAGTAACAGAGACCTTAAATGCTGAATCCATAGCTTCTTGGTAGTTCTCTTCATCTATATTAAGCATGTGGCCCTTGATTAGATCCTAAAGAGATAAGGAGTCAATTAACAAAGTTTCCAATACAAAATCAAGGGAGATTTCTGAGAAAAAATGAATATTATATTGAATTTCAATATTCAGTTTAACCCTGGTAGTAGTTGGCTTTTGTTAACTACCCTTAATCTTGTACGTTACGCCATTTGAAAATGAACAATACGCTGCTCCACAGATTCAATTTAATTAAGAACACAATTAGGCTTAAGCATCAGTAATGCTATAACAAGATGGAAACATTAACAGACAGCGCAGATCACCAAAACATACCAGGCCATTCTCTTTTGTTTAGGAATACCAGAATTGCAACTGATCAGGCCATTTTTGGTTTTGTGGTCAAGTGATCTTGTAACAGATTGAGCAACTGGTATATGAATGCTTCATCTAGTAGTAACTAATAGTTGTCTTGGCATTGGGAAAAGAGTAAGGAAAAAAACAGAAACCCTAGTGAAGGTGCGGTAATACTATTTAGCTGCATTATGATTCTCTCCTGAAAGGATGAAAGAATCCAACAGAAAAACAAAAGAGAAATCAAACCATTGCATAGGTACCTTGAACTCCTTTTTCTCTTGTCGGGTTGCAGGTAAGCACCCGTTATGTGAACTTGCCCACTTCTCCACAAGTGTAACCAGAATTACTATGTACGGTGTATGCTTGTGTACCACTGGGTCTTTTTCATTCAAATCAATAGACGCTGCAAACCTATTTAAATAAACAGTAAAAACCAACATGTAAATGCTACTCTTGAGTTCAAGCACTTTTCATCTTTTTTCTTTCATATTTCTCTCTTCTATCCTCTGTGTGTGTGTGTGTTTACTTTCTCTTACATATTTGATGGATTGGTGCTGTCTAGCAAATCCATGCTGACTTGATCGAGGTAAAACTAGCGCACAATTTCAGGATTGATTCCAAATTGAAATCAAAGCCCAAAATTGGTTGATTTGAGGCAAAAATAGCACACAATTTCAGGATTGATTCCAAATTTCACATGAATTTTGAGCTAAATTGTTCAAATTCTTTGTTTGTCCTGATTGAGGCCTCATTAGACTGAGTTTGTATGTATTACTGTTTCAGCACAATATATTTTTATACTACACAAATATCAGTGGCAAAGGCAATGCCCTCTATGTGGGAGGTCGCAAGTTCGAAATCCAGAAGGATAACCCTTATGAATATTAAATAGTTGGATGGCTTGACCACCAACCTTTACCTAAAAAAAAACAAACAAATAGCACTGGACTCGAGCACTGTAAAGTCTTTCTAGAATTGTACACCTCTCTCAGTTTGGTAGTATGTTTAAATGCTTAACTGATAATAACAAATTAAAAATTAAGTTAGTTGGGTAATAGTCAGAGGATCTCATTATTAAAAAATAAAGATAAAAAATAGTAGCAGGACCCAAGTCAAACATAATTTGATACAGGTATTAAATTCTTACTCTTTGAGCTCAGGCCAAGGGTTGTGCAACCTTAAATCATCTAAAAAGTGATCGGGTTTCGACTCTACCACGTCATGTTCCTGATGAAGTAAAAAAAAGTTACAAAATTGAAAATCAATTGGAGATCTCAATTTGAATGCACCTCATCTAGAAAAAAAATTGACTAGCATTTAGCAATGCATCCACTTAGAATCTAAACTATGTCAATTGAATAACAAAGATGGTTAGGGTAAATGCATTCAGACTTGAGAAGTAAAAGGCAACATATTATATTAATCCTCAAATACTATGATCTTTTCAGCTTATTCACATCTATTTTACAAGCTTAGAAAAAGATGAGTAAAAGCATCTCTCTCAAACATCAAAGAGAAATAATCAATTATTGATGTGTAAGGTTAAAATATACCATTGGTTTTGTGCTCCAATCATGCTCCACATCCTTATTTCCGTTTTCAAAGTCTGAATTGTTGCTGAACCGCTCAACATGATCTTCGTATTAAAATGTGCTTGGAGACCGCATATTATTATTTTTGGAAATTGTTTACTATTTTTTTAGATAGGTACGAAATCACTGTTTTGGATGGTCCAGACTCTTCTGAAACAGTGATTTTGTACCTATCTAAATAAATAGGAACAAAATTCCAAAAACATAAATTTGGTCTCCAAGCACATTTTAGAACGAAGATATCAACTGTTCGGACTTTGAAAACGGAAATAAGAATGGGGAGCATGATTGGAGCACAAAACCCATGGTGCATTTTAACCCTACTTATTATTTGTTTAATTAAAAAACTCGCCAACATAGTATGAGGTGCAAAAAAGAAAAGTAATATTGCTACAAATTCGTAATCTCAACAAAAGCTAACACCCAAGTTAATTAATCAAGTTAAAATTCCAAAATCTAAAGGGTCAATTAGCTTTCACCTTCACGCTGATCCGTACAAGACCAGTTAGGCCATAGGAGCGTGCCACAACTAAAATCACATTTGACTTTCTACAAATAAGATCCAGCTTCAACAAAGAACTCTCCAGCATCTGCCACAAATAATTTTATTATGTGAAAGAAAACCTACAAGTATCCGTGACAATAATATAAAGGATAGTAACAGCATTGGAATTAGGAATACTTTGGTAAGGTAAAATTTGTGATTAGGGCATAATACGGATATAATTGGAAATAGTTTGTTTATTACAATGCAAAAGGTATATCAAAATATTGATAATTTTAGAAAGCAAATATAAAAATTTCATAAATTTTGTGAATAATCTGGTAAGTAATTATTCATAAAATTCGCGACTTAATTTCAGTATATTACAGGAATTAATTATAAAATACGCCAACCCATTTAATCCTCTAATTTGTTCTGCTAGATGTTAAAAACGAATAATACAGGTATTACTCGGGAACCTTGTTACTATGTAGTATGTACAAAAGTACAGGGGCTATAGTATAGGCTTCAGGCATTAGGGGTCTCCGACCAATATCATATTGATTTTCCCTTTGCTTTCATAAATGTTGAGTATATTTAAAGATCAGTTACTAGCGCAAACTGAATGCAAGATTAATGTATCCAAGAAAATGCATGTCTTTTTCGAAAAAGCCATATATCCATATCTTTATATCCTTCATTTTTTTCTCTCTTTTCTACTACACAACAACTTTACAACACAAACGTCTCTTCCAAAGTAGCTAAATAGGTAGAGTTTGGTCTCATACTAAGAATTTCTGTTGAATGCACCAACTTGCATATGCTGTACCACCCTTGTAAAAATCTACATTTTCCATTTGAATAATTATAGCAGTTTGCCTACCCCAAACAAATTTCAATATCTTGTTTAATTTTTTAAATTGACATTAACATAAAACCATACTCTGCTCCACACTGCAACTTCAGCAACTCTATTACCATTCTAACTACAAAAAAAAAAAGTGTATTAATTTACTAGAGAATCTTATTCTCACCTGAGTGGCAATGACAAGAGTAAATTGGGAGAAGAAAGAAGGGTTGGTGTCAATCAAAGCCACAGGTGACTCCTCCACAAACTTGACCTTAACTGCATCGTTCAGTTCTTGCAGAAAGGAACAGACATTTTTTGCCCTTGATTGACCCAGACATCCTCTATCCACTGCTCATTTAATTACATGTTGTTATGAAAAGATTTAAGATGAACAACAGGGGGAACCTAAATGTTTAGTTGATACCAGTAGCTCCAATTCAAATCTTTTATGCCTCAGTGCAAGGGTATGGCCAACAAAACTAGAAATCTTGCACAAAACAGCTGAAGATTGTCAATCCTTAGTATCATTCAGTTATACACCACCAAAACAACCATGGATGTACAGTACAACAGTCTGTTCCTTACTGGAATCGTACATTGCTGATCAGGCACCGTACAGGTAGCAGCAGTTAATCCTTAAACTTTTTACATGCACACAACTTTAATTTGAGTACATCTCCAACAAAAAGTAACTTACACAAGAAATTATTTCCAAGATCATGTGCCTCAACTTTTGCGCCATCAAGTACAGTTATGCTACCAATGCCACCTAGCACAAGATTCTTTAGAGCCTCTGAGCCAGTGGGCCCGCAATTAAGTAGGCATATGCTAGCATTCTCCAATGCAGACTGTCCCTGTTCTCCCCATATCCTTTTTTAAACAGCACAAAGTATATTATCCAAATAATACTTATCATGCTCCTTAAGGCGACAAAAGATCAATTCACAGTAAATCTAGAAATTCACAAATAAACAAAAAGGAGAAACAAGATCCTTCTATACCTATGTAATTCTTCACTTTTGATTTTATAAAGATGTTCATGAGTAACGTATGAATATAGGTTTGAGTAAAGGCTCATACTAGACCCCGGTCAAAAAAGAGCGGATTGATCGAGCAGAGTACCTTCGCTCCTCCCATCCCAAAGAGGACGAAAAAAAACCTCCGCCGCGTTTGGAGCGGAGAGAACGGGAAGCACCAAATAGGGTTTAAGAGGATTTACGTCAGATTAACTGGTAAAGCTATTCAAATCAGGCAAGCTAAGCCGCAAGAGGAATTACCTGAGTTGGCGATCGTACTTGGTCTTCGGCTCGGCTGCCATTGGACGGAGAGAGAGGGAGTTTGTGTGTGTATTTTAGAGACGAAGGAAAGCGCTCTCCGGTTGGAGAAATGTTTCTACTGGTGTGGACTGTGGAGCCGATCGGTCTTACACTCTTGCACGAATTTTTAAAGCGGACCAAATATAGGTACTGAATTATTTTGATCGGCAGGATTAAATGACGACCGTCCTTTATCTATTACACCCTCGGAGCATCTGCATCTCCGAAACGGTTAGAGTTACTAAATAACTGTTAATTAATTTTTAGAAATTTTATTTTTAAAAGTTTTTAAATCTTCACATCTCTAAAATTTAAAATTAGAATTTCTTAATTGCCACATCAGCAAATAATTTACAAGAGAAAATAATTTCAGCCAATTATTTAGCCACGTCAAAGTTTATATTAAGAAACTTTGGAGCAAAGTTGCTAAATAAGAAACTCATCTATATCCCTGAAACTGGTTTAGAAACTACCATATCAGATTAGAAACTCAAAGAGTTTCAGAGATGTAGATGCTCTCAGTACGGCAGTACCCCGATTTTTTTTAATATCCCTAAAAGAATAGAAAAATACAAAATTGTCCGTGTTTTTTGAATAATTTTAAAAATGTTCAGACTGCCTGGAATTATGGCGATCCGGACAATTTACATAATGTTCATATTTTATATTAGAAAAGGCATCCACATTGTTATAAAATATATTTATGTTGATGTTCAATCTATAACTTTCAATATTAATTCTCATTTTATTGTTCATTACCTTTATTATTATGAGTATTTTTTTTTATTATTATAACATCTCTTTCTAGCTTATAAATAAAGATTTTGTAAATAGAGAATACACACATATATTATATACAATAGAGAAAAATAAAATTATGTTATTGATCTCTCTATCTCTCTTGTTATTTACTTTACTTTTGTTGCAACTTTATTTTAATTTTACAACACACATCAAATTATCTATAGTTTGTCCACAAATTTTATCTACTTGCTTTTAACATATTTTAACAAATTGACTTTACATCTATACCTACAACATTTCTTTAAATAAACTTTCTCAATTGTCTCCATTTTAAGAAATTCGATCAATTTCTCCCTTTATGGAAACAAAATTTCCAATCCATTTCACTTCCTTTCTTTCCTTCTCTTGATGGCGTTCATCAATTTCTCCCCACTTTGAGGATTCACCATTGGACTCAAATCTGTCCCACCGCCGTGACCATTGACCTCAGATCCATCTCTGATCGCTGCTATTGCTTTCTTCCATCTCCTAAGCGTTCTCATCTGATCTTCTCTCCAATTGAGAAACCATAACCCTAACTCCAATCTCAGATCTGAACGCTCAGATCAACTGCGACAATGTCTGTGCACACGGACCTAGACCGTCAAATTGAACAATTGCGCAAGTGTAAGTTCCTTTCTGAGTGAGAGGTCAAAGCCTTGTGTGAGCCTAATAGAAATTTTCCAACTTCTTGAAGAATTTTGTCACGGCTCAAGTTATTTGAATATTCTTCTTCAATTTGATTCGAGAAACTGAGATAAATACAATGATTGTCACTTTGATGTTTCAATTTTTGATTGATCTGGCGAATCAGAGAGAAAAAGTTCATCTTTTATTTGTCACTTGACTATTTGAGCAAGTAATATTGCACCCTTGTCCCTGCGCCATCCCGAATACGGATCCCCTGTCCCTGCGCCATCACAAATAATATTGCCCCCCTATCAAAGCACCGGCTGAGAGTAAATCTAGGTCGTCTGTTTCAATTGTGTTGAGTTAGGCATCTGGGACGATATGGATCCTCCAACACAAATATCCAAAATTAATTCTCCTGCTAGAAGCGAGACTTCAATTCGACTACACTATCCTTTATTGTTAGAATAGTTATGTATAATACAAGCGTTAAATTAGAAAACTATAATATAAGAAGACAGTGATTACTCTACATTTTTTATTCCCCTTTTCTTGATCTATATTATTATGTATCGCCACTCTTATATTAATTATGTAGATGTCTTGATCCGTCAATAACTAAGATGAAAATTTGGATTAAATATCAGCTCTCCGATCAAATATTCTAATTCTATGCATCTCTTTTACATTTGTTTACATGTGGCAGTCTAAATTTATCTAGACACATACTCTTAAAATACAAATCATATCATCTTTTTAGTGGTTATGATTTCTTTCTATTTTTTAAATGTCATCTTTTTTTTTTAAATTGATTGGTTATGTCTTTATTTCTTTTTTTATTTCTTATATCATTTAAGTAATGTTATTTGTTATTTAATATGGCATTTTTTTAGATTTTAATATGAAAATATGTCATTTAATATGTTATTTAATATATTGTTTAAAAATATTATTACGTGTATATGTCATTTAAAAAATATTATTTGTTATTTAGTTTAATTTTTTTTTAAAAGTATGTTATTTTGTATGAAATATTTTTATCCTCTTATAATATGCGGCCATTGTTACTAATACCCTAAAAAAAGTTAATTTTAAAACGGTCCTCATGTTTGTTTGTTTTTTTTAAATGCTCCGACCGCCAGGCCCACGGGCGGTCCTCTAGGGACCAAACTGCCCCCCCCCCCCCCCCTCCACAGGCGGTTCGCTATTTTTTTTTAGAGATCTGATCTTAATATTTTCATTTGTGAAGTTTTAGTTGTTTTTATTTATGGTGTAAGTCAAAAAAATAAGACATTTGATATATTTATGAGTGATGTCATAACTCTTTATAACTTTGATTTGATTTGTCAGTTGGATATCATAAGTCTAAAGATAACACTAATTAAGGACTTGGCCTTGATTCAAAAATTTCTAAGCTCTGACAGCTTGTTGATCTTCATCCCTTTATTTTTGGTACTAAAACAGTAGTTTAGAGCTACTAAAATATGTTCATACCCCAAATTAGATCTCTGTCCATACACAATTAAAGCACCATAGACTAACCTCTGGTATGGTACCAAGTCCAAACTCAGCAGCCAAGTACTAAGCAAAATCCACTGGTATAGTGCAATGCACTAAAAACATCAAATTTGACCTCTGCTGGTAAATCAGCAAGTCTGAATTGATACAACGACCAAATTGCAAAAGTGATTACACCAACATGTAGAGAATTCAAAAATACATAGAAAAGTTCAGGTTTCGAAAAAACTTTAAACAGCCATAACTTTGGCTAGAAAAGTTGAATTTGCGCGTATTACCACCTTTTGGAAAGAGGGGGGAGATGGATCTGAATATTGCCTCGCGAGGAACCCCCGGGCATCTGAAGCATCAGAATTAAAAAAAAAACGTCATTTAGTGCCTCAAAAATGCAATTTAAGTTTTCGTTCAACGGTAGCCATACAATGATTGATATTTTGTTTAGTCAAAAGCCTAAGTGATTATTCAAGAATTATCCATATAATTATTTTAAAATGCATTTACTATTTATTGTGTTCGTTTGCCTATCTTCGAGCAAATGGTATATGTTGACAATAATCAAATAATCCAATTATTCTCTCTCTCGCTCTCTAAAAAAGAAGAAGTTGACATCATTGATTCAATCTAATCATATTTTCTTGTGTATATTTGAATAAAATATATTATTAAGAATCAAGGCCAAATTCTTAATTTGTATTATCTTTAGACTTGTGATATCCAATTGACAAATCATATCAAAGTTATAAAGAGTTATGACACCTCACTCATAAATATATCAAATGTCTTATTTTTTTGGCATATATCCTCAACAAAAAAAACAAAAACTTCACAAATGAAAATATTAAGATCAAATCTCTATAACAAAAAAAAAATAAAGGACCGCCCGTTAGAGGGTAGGGGGTTTGTTCTGGTTGCGCGCAAAAGCGTATGCACAAAGTTTCAGTACAATAAGATGTACCTTTTAAACCTTTAACACGCGTTTGAGTTAAATTGCAAGTGCACAATTATATCAAAGTAGTATTTTAGGTATCGATCCACAGGGAGTACGATAAAAACTTAGTTCAAACTTTAGTAATAAATTTCAGAAAATAAAATAAAGTAAAGTGCAATTAAAGTAAATTGGGGGGTTTGTTCTAACAATTCCTAAGGTTGGGTTCAATACCCAAGAGAAAGGAGTTTGAAACAATAATTGTAAATAAAAGTAAAAGAAAGAAATTGGTTTGCTTTCAAGATTTAGAGATCTAGGGGTCTTTGGTCTACAATTCCTTGCTAACGCTATTAATTCGGTATTTGTTTGAATTCATGTATGATTTGATGAGGTTTCTAACCTAATATGTTATTAAGGGTTACTTTCGTAAATTAATAACATGCCTAGGTAACTCGAACTTCTCAATGAAGTTTCCCACCCTAGCTACCTAGACCTATAAGCTCTTGTTAGTCTCTCCTCTCCTCAAATATTGGTACTTCGCAATTAAGTCCATCATACCAATACCCGATTTGAATTGAGATGTCCTAATTAGGGTTTGACTTCACGATTAGGTTCTTCACCAAATTCCTAACCTTAATTTCTATAGTTCCGGCTTAGATTAAATTGGTTACAATCTTAACCTAAACCTAAGGTATTTGCATTCATAATTTGGTACTATCCTATTGATCACAGTCAATTTTGGTTCTTTCGAATCCAAAACGGGATACTACAATTCAAGTACTAACTATGTAATTAACACAAATTATTAAATCACGGAAATTAACAATCAAATCCCATAAAACAATCATAATAAAAACAAATAACCGAATAAAATAGAATTAAACAAGTTCATGCATTGACCTAAACCCCTAGAGAGAGAACTACTCCCTCATGGAGTGATCCATTACAAAAATTGGCAAAGTAAGAAGAAATGAAATAAAGGAAGTAATTACACCCTTTGACAAATCAAAAACCTCTATCTTGCCGACGTCTTGCTCAGGAAACCCTTCTTCTCCTTGGCTGAAAGCTTTCCTTTTCTCAAGAATTTATTGCTAAGAATTGTGTGTGTGTGTAGAGAGATAATGAAAGAATCCGGGATGAGATAGAGAGGAGATGTGAAGCTATGAGATGAGATGAGATGAGATCCCCTCTTTTATAGCCAATGATCATGTCCAATTAAGAGCCTAGGAAGTGGAGTTAGTGGGTGTTATATTTGGATTGTTTTTCAGGATTGTCTTGTCCACATGTGGCTGTCAAAACGCGTCCATGATGCACCAAAAATAGAAAAACTGTCAAAAACGTGCAATTTTGGCTCTCTGCGGGTCCAGTGCGGGTGCTCCGAGCCGCACTGCGGATGGGCTGATCCGCACTGAGAAAAATTTTAGTTTTTAGTTTCTCATGTTGTAGATCTTCTCGCTAGCTTTCCAAAAAGTGGTCATAAGCCTTAATCGGAGTTACGGGTCAAAAGTTATGATCGTTTTAAGTTCAGACTCTATTTTTGGCTGGCTCCTACAGTGCGTCCGCACTGCAATCCGCACTGCTACAGTACCATCCGCACTGCTACAGTATCATCCGCACTGGGATCCGCACTGCTACAGTATCATTCGCGCTGAGATCCGCACTGCGTCCTAACAATCCGCACTGGGATCCGCACTGCGTCTTCACTATCCGCACTGCGGATGCATCGAGATCCGCACTAGGCTCGGACTTTTCCTGTGCAACCAGAGTGCGGCTGCATCGAGATCCGTGCATCCGCACGGATTTTGATGTATAGCTTATTATATCTTTTTAAAATTGGCGCGCGTCCAGAAATCCATCTAAGTACTTATTTTGGCCATATTCCAAACCGTGTGTTCGCAGTGGGTATTTTTCTTCGATTTTTCTTCATTTTTCTTCATTTCCTGTAAGTTAAAACCAAGCAAATGCAGTAACTTGATCCTAGGTGTAATCTATTCAATTTATATTCAAAATACAAGATATTTGGTGTTATTTCGTGATAAAAATCAGATCGAATATGTATATAATTTAGGCCTATCATGTTCCTAGAGGACCGTCTATGTATCAGGCGGTCCGCTATAGAGAATGGGCCTCCCGGATGGTCGGGGCATCTTTAAATAAAAACTAAACACGAGAGCAGTTTTAAAATTAACTTTTTTTTAGATATAAATAAAAAATGGCCGCAAAATATGTCTCTGTTACGGTACGATACCAGTATTTTGTTTAACTATACACGTACCAAGAATAAATAATTGTAAGTCATCTAACTATAGAAGAATGTAAAACATACCACAAAATAATGTCAATTAAATTCAAAGTTCGATGGAGTGTCTAAATATAAACAAATCTCAATAAGGTAATTTTATTACACAATCGATACAGCAAGCCTCCATTACAGAAGATCAAGATGAGTCTCCAACGGACTAATCACACAATTGATGAGATAACTGATGAGCTGTATTATTCCTTTGGAATTTAGTATGAGCTGTTTTTGTAATTTAGCTTAGGATCTTTTCTATATATGTAATAGCCGATGTATCTGGAATCAATCAATAAAAACAGAAATTCAAACAATGAAATATATTACGCTCTTTCTATCTCTTATCTCTCACCTATATTAAAGTTCATGGTATCAGAGCCATAACAATGGCAGAAAATCCCTATTACCAGTACCTTCGCTCCTCCTCTTCCTCCTCCTCCCTTGTCAGAACCTTTAATCTCCATCTTCCCTCCTATCTCTACAAAGCTCACCACCTCCAACTATCTCACATGGAAATCACAGCTTCTCCCAATCATTCATGGCTTCAATTTGACCAAATACATCACAAACCCTCCTCCTTCTCCCACTATTATCAGTACCTCTGGTGTTTCTATCTCCAATCCAGATATATTGCCCTAGACCCGCCAAGACCAAATGTTACTTGGCTGGATCCGCTCCTCTCTCACAGAAACAGTCCAAGGTCAGGTTCTCTCCAGCACCACCTCCTTCGACCTCTGGACGAGTCTGTAGCGTTCCTTCTCTTCCTCCTCCAGAGCTCGATTTACTGATCTCCACCGCCAACTACAAACCACCACAAAAGGCTCTCTCTCTGCTTTGATTTTCTTCAAAAGCTGCGTTGTATTGCCGATGAACTATCTTTTATTGGTCATCCAGTTCCAGACGATGACCTCGTGCTTGCTGTTATCACTGGTCTCCCCGCTGAATATAACAATTTCGTCTTGACCGTGACCACCACCTTCAACGATCACCTGTCTTTTGCCGATCTTCAAGGCATACTTCTTACTCATGAAGCTCGTCTTCTTGCTCAATCAGTCGTTCCTTCTCTTCCATCCACTGCTAACCCATCAGCCTTGGTGGCAACCAACACCCGCTACTCCAGACCCAACAAATACCAATGCAATCAGTAGCCCCAAAACCAGCCAGCTATTCTTCCCAATCCACCTAACCAGCAGCCCATTTACTCTACACACCAAAGGCCCAGTTATCAGCCTAGGCCTTATTATCAGCCCAGACCTGCCTTCAATCCAAACTGGTCCCAGCCTTCCCAGCCAAAACCAACCGAACCTAAACCGACCTGTCAAATCTGTTCAAAGGTTGGTCATGTAGCTCGTTTCTACTGGTACCGCTTTAATGTTGATCCCGAATACAAGCCTCGTCCTACATCTCAAGCTTATTCGGCTACCCCTCATCAAGCTTATTCGGCTCAACCCTCTAATCTTCATCACTCTTTGGATTGGGTCTTGGACTCAGGCTCCACCAACCATGTCACAAGCGACTTGAATAATCTCTCAACCTTCTACAACTATAGTGGCACCAAGAACTTACAAATTGGCAATGGCACCGGACTTCCAATTGCACACATTGGTTCCTCTTCTCTTCTTCTTTCAAATCATTCTCTTCTTCTTTGTGATATATTACATGTTCCCACATTTACAAAAAAATTGTTGAGTATCTCTAAACTTTTACTCAATAATCCTCATCTAATGCTCTCTTTTTCTTCTAATTCTTGTTGTTTGAAGGACCTCAGCACCAAGATAACCATTTTCCAAATCTCTTCTTCTAGTGGTCTCTACACCATCTCTTTGCCTTCTCCAACCTGATCTCCTCAAGCGCTCCTTGGTTTATGAGCTTCGGCCACCACTTGGCACGCTCGCTTAGGTCATCCATCTCATGCTACAACTTTGCAAGTGTTAAATTCTCAATCTTTACCTTGTAGTTCCAATAAATTCGAACTTTGCCATGATTGTTGCATGGCTAAGTCGCATCATTTACCTTTTTCTCATTCTTTGTCTACTACTACTTTTCCTTTAGAATTGGTGCATTCGGACGTGTGGGGTCCATCACCAATTGAGTCATTTAATGGTTTTCGTTACTATATTATTTTTGTGGATGATTTTTCTAGATTCACTTGGATGTATTTTATGACTCACAAAAGCGAGGTTCCAAATTTTTTTGCCTTATTCAAATGCCAAGTTGAAAACCTCCTAAATACCACTATTAAAACTCTTCGTACCGGTGGGGGTACCGAATACAAACCAATTCATTCCCAATTTCCTCAAATACAACATCAAACGACTTGCCCATATACACCCCAACAAAATGGCATCTCGGAGCGCAAACACCGCCACATAATTGAACTTGCACTTGCATCCATGTCTCACTCATCCATTCCTTACAAATTTTGGGATGAGATTTTTTCAAGCACACTCTATCTCATTAATAGAATTCCCTCCAACACCAAAATTTCCTACACCACCCTCTTCAAAAAAAGGCCCAATTATTCTCTTTTAAAGGTACTTGGATGTCTTTGTTTCCTTTACACACGAGACTACAACCAACATAAACTATAATTTAGAGCTTTACCATGCATTTTTCTTGGTTATGCCGTTGTTCAAAAGGGTTATAGGTGTTTAGATCTACCTACAAACAAGATTTATGTCTCTCGAAATGTTCAATTTGATGAACACACTTTTCCCTTTGCAAAACCAACCCTCTCTACCATCAGACAGCAATTCAGCTCCCTTTATTTTCTTACAGCCAAACCACTCTCAGCCCACCTTCCCTCCCACTACACTTTCTTTCCCACAACCCACTAACACTACACAATCCAATCCTATTTTTTCTACTGGGCCGACCCATCCAACACCTCAACCGAACCTACATGTTTTACCTGCTGGGTCGAACCAAAATGCACCTCAGCCGAACTCAACTAATTCCTCTACATCTCAGACAAATTCTACACCCAACAGACCCGCTCTAGCCTCTCCAACCCGAACTACTATCCCCTCTCCACTCACAGCCGAACCTCAGCATCTCTCCACACCAGCAGCTACCTCTTCTCCCTCACAGCCTAATTCCATCCACCCATGGTGACTAGAACAAGAGATAATACTCGCCGGCCTCGTACCTTTCCCAACCATGTCGCTTACACTACCACTTTAGATGTCGAACTGACTACATTCAAGCAAGCAAATACTGATCCCAAGTGGCGCCATACCATGGCACAAGAAATAAATGCTCTTGCTCAAAACCACACATGGACCCTTGTTCCCTTTGATCCTCAAATTAATGTAGTCGGCTGCAAGTGGGTTTTTAAAGTTAAACGCAAATCCGATGGCACTATCGAACGGTATAAAGCCCGTCTTGTTGCCAAGGGCTTTCATCAACACGAAAGAATCGACTATCTAGAGACTTTCAGTCCTGTAGTTCGACCCACCACCATTCGTTTGATTCTCTCTCTCGCCATTTCCTCTCATTGGCCAATTGAGCAACTCGACGTTCAAAACGCCTTTTTACATAGAGACTTAGCTGAAACTGTATATATGTCACAACCACCTGGATTTACCGATCCCTCTAAACCTAACCATGTCTGCCATCTCTCTAAGTCACTCTATGGCCTCAAACAATCGCCACCTGCCTGGTTTCACAAACTCACCGCAGCCCTTCTTGAGTTTGGTTTTCATGCCTCTCAATATGACCCATCACTATTCTTATCCTTTGCAAAATGCCATACAACCCTCCTCCTTGTCTATGTGGACGACATCCTCATAATCGGTAGTGATCCTTCCCTCATCCAATCATGCATCTCCCATCTCCAAACTCACTTTGCAATCAAAACCTTGGGACAGCTGCACTACTTTTTAGGGATTGAGGTCACCTCACATAACTCAGCCATTCACCTTGCACAACCAAAATATATCGAATCCCTCCTTCGCTGAACCAACATGCTCACATGCAAACCTTGCAAAACTCTAATGATTGCTGCACCCTTTTATTAGCTTCATATGGTTCCCCTTTTGAAGACCCGCATCTTTATCGTAGTGTTGTTGGGGCAGTACAATATGCAACTATCACAAGGCCCGACATTTCCTTTGCAGTCAACCGTGTGTCACAATTCATGCATAATCCTACAATCACTCATTGGATCGCTGTTAAGAGGATTTTGCGCTATCTCCAAGGAACCATCACTCATGGGCTTACTATCCGTGCCTCCAACGCTTTAGAACTCAATGCATACTCTGATGCTGACTGGACAGGCTGTCCATATGATCGTCGATCCACCACTGGTTTTTGCATTTTTCTCAGTCCTAATTTGATCTCCTGGAGTGCTAAGAAACAACCAACCGTCTCTCGCTTTAGCACTGAAGCTGAATACCGTAGCCTTGCTCTCACATGCACTGAAATTCTATGGCTCCAATACCTCCTTCGAGAGCTCCGAGTCCCATTACCCAGACCACCCACCCTATGGTGCGACAACATTGGAGCAACTTTTCTCGCCTCTAATCCTATGTTTCATGCTCGCACGAAGCATGTGGAAATCGACTACCACTTCGTTCGAGAACAAATTGCCTCCAAAGAGCTATCAGTTTGTTATGTGTGCTCTAATGACCAGCTTGTAGACTTTTTCACTAAATCTCTACCCTCTCCTCGTTTTCACTCTCTATGCACCAAGCTCACTGTGGCTCCTGCAACATTGGCTTGTGGGGGGGGGGGGGGGGGGGGGTAGGGTATTACACAATCGATACAGCAAGCCTCCATCACAGAAGATCAAGATGAGTCTCCAACGGACTAATCACACAATTGATGAGATAACTGATGAGCTGTATTATTCCTTTGGAATTTAGTATGAGCTGTTTTTGTAATTTAGCTTAGGATCTTTTCTATATATGTAATAGCCGATGTATCTGAAATCAATCAACAAAAACAGAAATTCAAACAATGAAATATATTACGCTCTTTCTATCTCTTATCTCTCACCTATATTAAAGTTCAAATTTAAAATTGTAAATGAATATATAGTCTTAGATGGAGCAGCGGAAGCTTAATTATAAAGTAAGATAAACTAAACTCTCGTATATTTAGACAATAAAATTTACCAATCCTCAGTAAGAAAAATAGAAATAGTAGAGTTGCGATAATATATTTGTAGCATTTAAGAATAGTACGAATCGTCTGCTAAATTTTATTTCTCTAAATGCTAAAATATTGTCGCAGCTCACAAAGAAAAATAAGATTTTTAGAAAAACTAAATCCAAACAGTAGAGTTACGACAATAGTACGATTCCAATTTGTTGAGATTATATAAATAGCTGTCCAAAATCTATATAATTTTTAAAATTTATATATAAAGAATATATATTTAGTAGATTGTATAACTAAATTTGTGAAGTAATCACCGTGTTCTTGTTATTTTTATATTTTAGTTTATCGAATTCAACACTTATATTTACCAATAGTTATATATTCTAATAGAGGAGGGTTCAAATACCTCCATTTTTTTTGCCTACATTATGTCTCCAGATTTAAAAACTTTAATAATTCAAAATTTAAAACTTAAAAGTTAAAATAAAACCATTGGATATGATCTACATCATTTTATTTATGCACTTGCAAAAAATTATGACATTTCAATTTTATTTTGATTGTCATCAAGAGTTTGTAAAAAACACACTAATGTGGATGATTTCTAGACGTTGATTTTTGAACTTATTGATTCACATAAAAACACAATTGAAATGTGATAATTTTTTATGAGCACGTAGAGAAAATAATATAGGTCATATCTAACGGTTTTATTTTGATTTTTAAGTTTTACAAATTGAGTTATTAAAGTTTAAAAAATGGAGGCATATGAACCCTCATTCTAATAACAAAGAATATCTAGTGTAGTGGTAGATGACAATTTTGAGAATCAAAGATTTCCAACCTTGCTTCTAGCAGGAGAATTAATTTTGAGCATTAGTGTTGGAACTATTATTTGAAAAATTAAAAAAATTATCTTATAGATTCGGATACAGAAATTCATCTTCATAAAATTATCTGTATTCGTCATTATTTCATCATATGCAAAAAATATCAATATCCACAATTATCCGTATACGTTTAATCTGAATTCGAATAATCTCTGAATACATAACGGATTATCCGTATCTGTTTACATCATTCATGATCTATAATTTGTGAAATGAAAGAACTCTAAGCAGGTATATGCTAGATAACGTTGACACTGGTTGATATCTTGGTCATAACTTCGCCATATCAGACCGGATTGAGATGGGACTAAAATCTCTTAGATAGCTCATATATATATATGTACAAATTTGATGTTTAGAGCTAGTGTGCAGAATCTGATTGCATTATATTTAATATTCACAAATAATTGCTCTTTTTAGATTTCAACTTTTCAAGTATGTAAATTTTTTTCACGAATAACATTGTCTTTGTGAATATATCAAAATCTAATTCTCATCATGGTCAGATAATTAATTGAAAGAGAATGTTCCTAGACCAAAATTTATCTCGATAGTCTTGAGTCTTGACACTTGTTGGTATTTCGGCCTAAGATTTTCATATCAAATACAATTGAACTGAAATTAATATGTTAGAAAGATCACAAACAAATGCACAATTTTGATGTCGAATTAACTCAAAATAATGAATCCAAATTGTTACAACCGATCTACTTTATGAATAATAAAAATAAACATATTAAAATTAACTTATAAACATTTTTCTTTTGACAGCTTGATTTAATGCTAAAATTAATTCAAAATTTTCTAAATTTGACATGCAAAAATTTATTACTTGTGAAGTAGATAAGTTGCAACAATTTAGATTTCTCGTTTAAAGTCATTCCAATAAATTTTTGGGGTCATGGTGAGCTTCACGACGCCCTAGTTCTACCCTACACGCACTATGGAGAGCCAAGAACAAACTAAGCTACAACTGGAGAAACCGAATTTAATGGGTTTAAATTTACAGGATCATAGTATTATAAATGGATACAATAAATAACAAAGGGGGCCCCCATGGGAGGGCCAGTGACATGGCAACAGGTCCAAATCCATAAGCCAGCATCAAATTTAAGCAGATCTGTTGAAGAAATTGGAAATAATTTCAGAGAATGTTTGCAGAAAAGAACGTAAATTAGAAATTTTCAAATTATGACAACTAATGAGGATCTTTGTTTCCTACTTCAAATGACTCTAGACCAACAACTGCATAAACAATTGATACTTTGTTGACCGTCAGTTTTGCTATTGTTACAGCTGCACAATTTTGGGTACTCCAAAAGGCTCATTTGTTGAAACAGATACTAACATCTCATGTGAGGCAGATTTGCACTATGAGGGTAAACGGTATAAATCGGGTTTACCACACACATCCGAACACACACACACACAATTGATACTCGTTGACTGCCAGCCACTGCCTAGTTGCATTTCAAAAAATAAGAGAGAGAGAGAAAGACCTTAAAATGCATCACACAAACAAGTCCAGAGGCCGCCAAAAGTGTCTTTCTACCCCATTTCATTGAACAAGGGCTACATCTCTCTCTCTCATACAGGCAAGCCCTACCTTGCTGGGCAAAGAAGCCATGTATAAGAAGCATCATTGGAGCTACCACACAATACAAAAAAGGCAAGGTTATAACCATAACATCTACTTTCCCAATTCCACCATATTCCAATAAGCTCTTCCCATTTTTTATTCTCCATCCAGATAGGTACATTGGAGTAATTTCCCCGTTCTCAGACATAGCATAGCCCCATAACCAGGGCATATATATCAACCATAAGAGGTAAGTTACCATGGAAAACCAAATGAATTTATTCCTTGAACCTTCAATAAGGTATGAAATAAAGGGATGGTACCTACTGCGGTAAGTTACACTTCTCTGAACAAAATGATATATCACCTTTGGGATGGCTAGTAACAGTATCAGAAACCCCAAATTGCTCCATAGCAGGAAATTATAGAGATCCTCCCATCGAACTCCCAATAAAAGATACTTGAAGAAGTGAAATGACTGAATAGCCCCTCTACCTTCAACTGAGAACGGTCTTCTCTCACTAGAAATCTCCCTGCCATCAGAATTGCTGACAAAAACTTGTACCCAATAGCGAGTCGGATTGTCACTCGTGTAACTCTCTGCATTCCATTTGGCATGAAATAATGGATATTGGTACTGGTATAAGTTGTGACCCGATTTAGATAGCAATGGTATCTCCTCAACTACTTTAAATTCACGAGAAGAGTCAAAAACCCTAGCAGTCACATTCAAAACACCTTGTGAAGAGAAAATGAGGGCATTTATGTCATTTCTGATCAATGCACCACCTGATTCTTCTAGATTCATGCTTCTTGAGTCAGTTGGGTATGTGATTAAGACTCTGGTGTCAAACCCTGATTTGTAATTTGAAAGCCTGAAATCCGTAAAAGAGACTGCCCCTTTGTCAATTGAGAGAATGCGAGCAAACCTATTCTCCTTCCAATCCCCCAATTCCCACTCCCAGAAACTTCTCAATAGCTTTTTCTCTTCATTTCCATCAATAGTTATCTTATGAAGCCACCATAATTTACTGCTCATCTTCGCATGGAGGTGACCACAAATATATGTCGAAAAAGAATTGTTGGCAAATACAATTTGGTAAGTTTTCCCTTTGGGGGTTGAAGCAGTGAAGGAAAGGGGGAAGTGGCCGAAAGCAATTTTTGTTGCAGCAGCATTCTTGTACTTGTCGTCAAATTGTAGATCAGAGTTTATAAATTGAATTGTTTCGTCAGTTGGATGTCCGAATAAGTTGGCAGGACGGCGAATCCCGATTTGCATAGAGTCGTCTATACCAAGGAAAAGGTATCTTGTATGATTTGTCTACAAAACACTGAAGAAAATTGTTAGTCACATGTGCGTGCACACAGACACACACAGAGAAAGTGGAAATTTGGTATTGCATTGATCGAGTAATATGTCCAACTTCCAACAGAAAAAGTAACCTATTCTAGAGAGAGAGAGAGAGAGAGAGAGAGGTGGAAAGTTTTTTCTTTTGTGTGTGCTGGCATATATGGAAAAGACGAAATGAGAGGATCTTTTCAGGAAGGATATTTTTGTCAAGAACAGTGGCTGAGCAGATAATGAATGATGGAAGACTGTGGTTGAAATATTGCAACTCTGGTATGAGAAACAACCTATTACCTGATCCTTATTAGGATACCAGTATATAATCAGGATTTCTGTACCGATTTGGTTGTTGGGTTTTTGCATAGTTGTTTTTTGTCCAAGTTATAAGTGAAGTTATATTCTTTCCTATTTACTGTAATAGGAATGTAGTTGAATAGGGCAAATGCAATCTGCCTAAACAATGATGTAAGGATGTTGTTTTGCACTTAATATACAACTGGCAGCTGCTGCCAGTTTTTAAAAAAGAAAAGAAAAACAGAGAGCATACTAAGAGAGAGATGCTGTATATGTCAGCTGTCCTGTTAAGTTCTGCATTGACACTATACTTGGAGAAAAAATCAAGCTCATGGCTAACATAAGGAACACCATATTTATCATGATTTCCTCTTATATCAAATATTCTGGCCCTTTCAATACCACTCTGTAGTACAACTTCATTCATAACATTACGATATGCAATCCATTCTGACTCATCCTGTCTCGAGCTTGTCTGGGCCTTGGTTTTAGCATCTAAATACTCAGAAAAAAGAAGGGGTGAATAACTAAGACTCGAGTAAAGTAGGCACATGGTACCAATCAATTCAGGTTGTATAGATTGAATTGCAGCACTTGCTTAATATCAGTGCAAATTCAGCCCTAAAATATTTATAAATAAATGTCATGGAGAAAATAACTCTCAAAAAGAGAGATCAATTACTGAGCAGCACATGATGAAAATAGCATGTTGTGCTTCAATACCTGAGATTTCATCTTTGCATGAATTTGGCTTCAATTTTAACAGACAAATAACAAATGACAAATTCAACATGTTATTTGAAAGGGACAATTTAGGTGCCCAATTTTATGGCCGCCTTTTGCAACCCATTATTTTACAATTACGGTAAATGAACTAGTATTTGACCTAGAAGTTAATAGGCAAATAACGTTATATTACTGAAACTACATCATTTGATCTCAATCACCACAATGTAAGCCGAGCTACTTTATTTATAGGATATTTTTCCACTCCAATAAATTACATTAATTAGCTAGTTAATAATACCAAATTTTGCAATTTGTTAAAGAGGAGGGTTCAAATGGCTCCATTTTTTATGCCTCCATCATGCTTTCATTTTGAAAACCTTAATAATTCAAAATTTAAATCTTAAAAGACAAAATAAAACCGTTGGATATGATCTTCATTATTTTATCTATGCACGTGTAAAATATTATGGTTTTTCAATTTTATTTTGGTTGTCATCAAGATCTTGTAAAAAACGTACTAACGTAGATAATTTTTAGACGTTGATTTTTCAACTTATTGATTCACATAGAAACAAAATTGAAATATGATAATTTTTTATGAGCATACAGAGAAAATAACATATATCACATCTAATGGTTTTATTTTGATTTTAAATTTTAAATTTTGAGTTATTAAAGTTTTAAAAAATGTAACCACGGTGGAGCTGTGGAGGCACAAAAAATGGAGGCATTTGAACCTATACCAGACTTTATACAACTTTTCTACCTATAACAGAAGTACAGAATTTCTTAAATATGCAAATTACCAGTGAGATCTCCGGTGATAAGCAACAGTGCCGGGCGGATGACACCGAGCGCCGGAGCTAGAAGTGTTGCCAGATCAGAAGCGCGCTCAGGGTAATACTTACTGAGGTGGAGGTCTGAAATTTGCATTACCCACGCCACGTCACCATCCACCTGGAAGGTCTCCCGTGCCACCGTTGCATGGTCCGCCTCTCCTAGTATCAAGAGAGAAGAAGGAGAAGACAACGCGAAGCTGAAAATGAGGATGAGTAAGTGTAACAATCGAAAAAAAAGAGCCCTAGAGCTCATTGAGTGAAATTTGGTGCAATTTGGGGAAAGAATTTGGTTAATTTTTTGTTTCTCCAGAGTTGAGAGGAGGAACCTTGGAAAAAGCAGAGGGGTTAATTTTCTATGTATTCTTCAACGCTTCTTTAATTTCTTACCCCTGTACTCTTTGTTATATTCAATATACCCTTAACTCTTTTTATTTTTTTCTTCTTACCTATAAAATTAATTAGTCACATTTAAATGTTATTAAAATCTATCTTTTTCAATTATACCCTTGTCTTTACTTATAAAGGTTTATATGCTTTTACCCGACAACTTAAATATATAAACTTGTAGAAGCTCGAATTAATAAACTTCATAATGACGTTGAGTTAACAATTGTTAGTAGCTTGAATAAACTTGTAGGCACTTTATCATTGAATAAATTTGCTAGTACCAATTCGTGAATGGAATTTGACCGATATATTGATGCCATATGAAACTTCGCAATTAACAAAAAAACCTATTTCACAATATAAAAATATTTTAAATTAGAGGTGCAGTACACAGCAGATTATCACGTGAGCACAAAAAAAAAAAAAATAATTGTTGTACATAATTGCCTTTATAGATATTTTAATTCCCTAGATAATGATATTACATGTGCAGACATTAAAACCCTTAGATTGACTGATCGTGCCATGGGCTCCTCCAAATCGACGGCCTACATCGATATCTACGAATTATGCAAATGAGTGCTCCATGCATGCCAGATTAAGCCACGTTGAGGGGCTTACACAGAAACAGCAGCGAGGCTGGTCACTACCTAGCTCCCTGATCAAGTCTTTCATAACAAGAAATAGAGAAGAGCAAGAGCAGAAGAGAATAATAAGGGCCTGTTCGGCAGCAAGCATTTCTATAATTATTCTTGGAAAAAATGAATTTACTCATATTTGTTCTCTTGAACTGTTCGGAGGCCTCAATTTCAATTCCTATTCCTACAATAATATGGGTTATTTTCCTATTCTTTAACTCATAGGAGCTAGGAATAAAACATCTACTACTCTGACCTCTCTTATTTTTCTCAAATGATAAGCTTGTGAAAAAGTGAGAAAAAAACTACACAGCGTAAAATATATATATATATATATATATATATTATTTGTATTTTTTTAATTCTCTACGTAGATCTAATATGATGTGTAATCAGCTCTTATTTTTTTTCCTGTATCAATCGATTAATGTTCAAGCTAAAGTATACTCTATCAAAAGAAGTCAATTTTAATATACTGATACATAAAAACCTTACACATGTCTTAATTGGCAATATCATAGAACTAGGAGAAAATAATAAATAGTCTAAACCTTACATGACCCAATTCTATTATTTGTTTGAGAATCTGATATATACCGCTATATTGATTATAATCAGTGATTAGTATTAACACACTCAATATAGTTTAATTTTAGTATTACATCTTCTATTAAAAAAAAATCAACACAAATTTCTCATGCATTTGTTAACACACTCAATGCTTGTTTAATTAATACACTCAATGAACTCAATGCTTGTTTAATTAATTAAAAGATGGAATTGTACTAATCAACACTTGTTTAATTAATTAAACTGAAATTAACTTGTACAATAAAGCACTCAATTACACAAGCACAATTTAATAATACAAAGGTTAAAATTAATTAAACAAATACAATTTTAATAATATATAAGAAATTATTAAACAAGTATTACTAAACTAGCAACACTTAATTTTAATAGATTAAACTAATTTTAAATTAAGTTCCTATTCTAATGTCTACATAATTATCCCAAATAAACCTAGCAATTTCATCTCATTTTTCATTCCCTACCTGACGTTGATTAGTATTAATACACTTAATATAGTTTAATTGTAGTATTACATCTTCTATAAAAATAAATAATAAAAACCAACTTACTAACAAATTTTCCATGTATTTGCCAAACACTTTTATTCTTAAATTTCTCCTGGGTTAAATGACTTTGATTTTGACAAATTAAAATTTTTATTTTCATATTAAAAACTCTCATTACCACAAAATTCCTATGTCGTCGAGCAAGCCCATGGGTCCATCCTTGGTTATCAGGATCAGCTGTCTCACCTGAACAGGACAAGTGATCATGTGCCATCCGAGACAGGCGGTATGGTGGACGGTACCCCTCTAAAGCTGCAAGTAATTATCAGGATCAGCTGTCTCACCTGAACAGATTTATATATTTAAGTTGCTGATAAAAATATAAAGACCTTCATAAGTAAAGACAAGGGTATAATTGGAAAAGATAAATCTTAACAATATTTAAATGTGAGTACTTAACTTTATGGGTCAAAAGAAAAGAAAAAGAGTAAAGGACTATATTGAATATAACTAATAGTGTAGGGGTAAATAAGAAATTGAAGAAGTCTTTGACGACACATACGAAATTAATCCTACATAATTTATATTGATATTTTTGACGTATTCCAACTCAAAGTATATATATAAAATATAAAATAAGCGCATAAAAGATAAATTAAATCATAACAAAAATTAAGCAACGAATAAAGTTAATTAAATTGCATCAAATATTGAATTTACAAACTATATCCCTAAGCAAGTAAAATTAGTCGCTCATCGATGAATAAAAATACACAAATAATTCTAGAAAAATGTAGCATCTTGCAAAATAATAATAAGTAATAAAATGATATATAATCCATAAATCCTTGTTACGAGCCTTCACGTTATAAGTGCAACAACTTTCGTTCGTTTCCGGTCACCACCAGACCTTCAATGCTCCAATCTTACTTCCAATTTTTTTTACTATGTTAATTGAAAAGATAATTTCCTTTCGCGCTTTTGGAGGTTTAAATAACCCTCTTTTGCGAGTTGGAACTATTGTTTTAAAATGCGTCCGCATGCACCGTATATGCTTATGTAGCGGTCTTCTGCATATATAATTTCATGCAGTTAAGTTCATGCGGTTTTGAATATACATGCATATATACGATCCATGTGGATTTGAAAAAAAATCTAAAATTTATTTTACGTTGGAGGAAATTAGAATCTATAACATTTATAATATAGTAAAGAGTACAAATTACTAGACTAAACAAGTGTTTAAATATAAATTAGTTTTATTTTATTTATATTTCTTTAACAAATCATAGTAAAACTGTATATGTACTTCTGCATACAAATCTGCATATGCAACCACATGTTGCATATGCAGTGTCTTTTACATGCTTGAATAAAACCGTATTTTAAAACACTGGTCGGAACAGTGAGGTTCATGTTTAACAAAGTTGAAAAGTGATTAGAGAATTTTAGAAAAGTGGAATCCGTATCACCACAGCAACTTGAGGTTCAGGTGATATATGTAGGCCGGAACCGGATTGAGATAGATTTGACTGAGATTATTCTGAACCGTCCATTTTTTAAATTGCGCCTCAGTACTAGGCCCATCAATATACTTTTTACGGCCCACAAAAACAAATACACGTTGTTATTTCGATTATAAGACTAATATAACATTAATGTCATTTCAGTCTATATAACATAAATTTTAAAACCTATCAAATCGAGTTTAAATGGTGAATCTAAACCGTTCTACTTTATTAGTTGTGCGTTTACATATAAAATTTATAAGTTTTGAGTTTATTTGATATTAAGTCAAACGGTCAAATGTGTGAGTTTTTAAGTTAATTTTAATACATTTATTTTTGAATTTTTTTACCATTTGATTTGATACTAAAATAACTTGAAAATATAAAAAATTTGCATGTAAATACATCACTCATAAATTAAATTGGTTTGAGCAATTTGAATTCATCATTTGAACTCGATTTAATAAATTTTGAAATTAGTGTTATATAAGCTGAAATGACACTAATGTTATATTAGCCATACTCTTTTTTCATTCTAACTCGGATTGAGGTGAAATAAAGTTTCTTGAAACGCTCATAAAGTGGTTTACAATTTTTATATCTTGAGTTTTTCTCCGAATCGTATCGTACAATGTTTAAAAAATTAGACAAAGTGAGTACTACATATCTGTTCAGGACTTGGGTCGAATATTCAAGCATTGAGCAAATTTTCATGTCTTGTTCAGTTGCTCTTCATTTCCTTTTTATTGGTTTGTACTTCAAAATACATCTTTTTCATTATTTTTGCACAAAATTTTCAAAAATTATGACAGTAACCCAATATTATAAAAATAATTTAACAAAAAAAATAAGAAATTTGATTTAAGTTATGAGTAAAATCCTAATCAAATATATGTCACACCACTGTGCTTTATTCCTCAACTTCATTTCATTACAAGTCATTTAACACAACTCACAAGAGATAAAGAACCACCAAGAATTAGTCAATCGGTAATTTCATCAATCTGACCTTCACTTTTTCTACAACTCAAAATATAAATGGATTTACCATCATAATTACAAGTCGTTGCACACTGGAAATTAGAGAACTATTAAATGGACATGTCCAATTTAAAAATTTAAAGATTGTCAAAAATTATTAAAATAATAAATTAACATGCATGCCTGAATGAGATATGTGTCACTGAAAACATGTTCGGTCGACATAAAAACATAAGAATATGTGAGAAATTATGTTCGATAGGATAAAAGTAGTTTTTCGACTGTGCATTAGTTCCTTTTATCAGAAAAAAATTACTTCCGTATTTATATATTCTAGGAGTAGGATTAAAATGCCTCTTTATTTTTGTGTCCCAATTATACCTTACTTTCTTATTTGTTTTAAAGCGCAAATGATCGTAAAATTTGTTTTTGAATTCCTTTGCATGATTTTACGCTAGCCTTATCTCCAAAAAGACGAAAAGTCAGAAATAAAAGTTTTATGAAATGTTATTATTTTTTATTGTACAAATTCTAAGCCTGATGAAACTGAGATTTTTTTCAAAAATCGAATCGGTGAAAACAACGACCAATAACATAGATGATACAATTTGTATGTAGAGAGCATGTGTCTAAATAAATTTAGAATTTTATACATAAAAAAAAAAACAAAATAAAAGATGCATAGAATCAGAATATTTGATGATTTGATTGGAAGACTGATATTTAATTAGAAATTTCAGATTAACTATGGATGTCATTTAAGAAATGTTATTTGTTATTTTGTTATTTAGTCTAATTTTTTTATGAAAATATATTATTTTGAGTTTGTATGATATTTTTTTGTTCTCATATAATATAATTATATTTCCGTGCAACATACGGACACTAGATAGCGCCTGTTTCGATCATATATTAAGTTCATCACCTCTAATATTTTTAAAGGGAACCGATATACTCAATAACATCATTGATAACACGAAGTCGATCGAGCTTTGTTGCATGGAGTTCGTCAAAGATTGTGACAAAATCAAAATTATAGACATGGTTTTGTCACAATAAAATATCTATGCAGAATAATTAAAATATACTCCAAGGAGATCAATAAAAAAAAAAAGGAAAAAAAAAACAATATTTATAAAAATACTAGCTATTACGTAGATATACAAAATAAACAACAATATTTATATCTTTAATTTTGATTATAATTTGTGCTTTAGGTGAAAAAGTGTATGTTGGAGAAAGGATACGTACTAACACGGAAGTCTTTAGTTCCACAAATGCATTTGAAGGAAAGAAGGTCAAGTGAGCCAAGGCTCTACAAAAGCTGCGTGTTGCTCTCTCATGAATTGAACTACTGCATGACTGAGTATTATTGTCGTTTGTGCTCATCACTTGCGTCATACGTACGTAACCGATATGGAGAGTGCTATTTTGAGAGCATTAATTCTAATTTTGAGTGCTGAGAAATTTTTTTTACTTTTAATATAATTTTGCCCCTTATTAAGTACTTTCTTATTATGGTTCTAATTAATTCCTATTATCACTTATGGAAGGAAAATTAATGCCTACGTAGGGTATGAAGCTGTTTTTTGTTCAAATAATTCATGCTATTAATTCTTACCTAATAGAGTGGAATAAGAAACAAAATTATACATGTACAAATCTATATTGATTCAAATTTAGAAAAACCCCAAAAAACTTTCTAAGTAATTAATTGATGAGGTAATTCATTGAGATTAGTCAAAAAAAAATGTAAACAAATTATTCTCTATTTGATCCAAGGAAAATTATTTGAATAAAAAAAACGATGGTCGAATTTGATTAGTTCCAATATGTACAATTAAAATAATGAAAAAATATATAACATGTTACATTTTGAAAACTTTTTAATTGAAGAGTCATTGACTAATCTTTAAAAGTTCATAATCATTATATAATTCTCTAAGTATTCTATTTGTTAATTACAATATATAATTTTATTTTGTGGATATAATTTATTGTACTGTGCAAATGGATTCAACGCGGATTGGATAGTGATAAAAATTATATTTCCACATGTTTTTATTTTTCAAATACAAAGATACAGATACAGATTGGATACTAAATAAATACTAGTAAAAATTGAATATTAAACAAACATGTCTACATATCGAATATTAAACAGTCAAAATAATATTTTCTTCAATATTAAACTTGTTATCTTATTATAAGATATGACAAAATAACCAACACAAGTAAAATTTTAAGCAATAGATACTTAAAAAATAAATATTTCTCTCTAACATATACGATTCTAAAACAAAAGGATGAAAAATACACATCATCATTTGTATCCGTAATGAATATGCACAAATAGATATCTGAAAATTTTAAATAAAAATATAGATATATATAATTATTATCAGTATTTGCTTCTGAAACCAAAACCGTATTCATATATGTATCTTCATAACTCATGTATCCGTATCTTGTATACAAATTATACTTATAGTTTGCAAAAATATATATATATATATATATATACTTATCCAAATATCTGAATCCACAAAAGTTTGAATACATATCCAGATACAGACAGATATTAACCGATTTGTCTGCAATTTTGCACCCCTAATTTATTGTATTTTAATGCTAATATTAATCTTGAAGATAAGCTTAATTAGTTTATAATATAATCACGGTCATGTGGGAAAAATCAAAATATTTACATTACTTATTTATGAATTCCATAAATATACAAGATTGTTATGTGTATTGTGAAGCCTCAAATATTTCCTTTATTAATAGTTACTTAACTTAAAATAAAGATTGAAAGAAGAATTTATTAAGGGCAAATTTGGTCTAATTGCGAAAAAAATTCTCTCAGCTCTCAATAATATAATTTTTGCGCTTAGAATAGCGCTCCCCAACCGATATTTATCAATTCGTATCCTCTGTATTAACTCAAAAAGGAATATTTTTTGAGTTAATGCATCTGAGCTGTCCAATTAATTTAAAAATCCGTGCAGATTAAATACGCATTAATATTAAAAATTCCTATGTTATAGTCATACATAACTAGAAGTCAGATGGACTCTATTTACAAGCAGTCAATATGCATTAATTCAAAAGATACTATTTTGAGTCAATGCAGCCGATGCGGACTCTATATTTATTTGCTCTTGTTTTTCTGATGTTGATAGTGTAAAAACTTTATTTGCTCATTAGTAATACAATTTTAATAGTCACTATCAAATTCTAAAAAAAAATTTATTTGCTCATCACTTGCGTCATATTTTTTCTTTATGCTCTTTTCCTCTTCTCTAATATTTCATAATTTTGTTAGGCGCAACACAGCTCAGCTTGCTAAGACAATGTTTTACTATTGAGAATCTAGATTTGAATTTTGCAGAATACAGCAGTAGGGTGTGTATTGTGTGTTGTTAGCCTACAGACTTTAATAAAAAAAAATATATATTCGATATTATTTTAGAATATAAGAAAGTTCCTTTTTAATAGTATTTGACACTGTACAAATTGTGTTTAGTAATAACTTTTGTGAAAAATAATATCACTGTGACCAGAATAGTGCACGAATAGAAATTACAAGTAATTAGCAATCACCATTAAAAGTTTAAATTAATAGTCACTCATTGTTATCAAGTTGAATGTTTCTACAGCTCGTTTCATTTTTTATTCTTTTTTACTGAATGCAACGTGCAGAGCAGAGAAAGATATGTGTGTGTGTGTGTGTGTGTGTGTGTGTGTGTGTGTGTGTGTAGCATATCTTTGGCTATAATTGCAACCTCCGTTCTCACTTCTCAGTTCAAGCCTCCAAGGATCACTCAACAATTCAAGCAGCATTACATATACTCATGGGAAAAAGAGTGCTATTGTTTCCACTGCATTATCAAGGCCACATTAATCCCATGTTAGAAGTCGCTGCACTCCAATCTCGCGTCTTCTCTATCACCATCTTTCACACCAGCTACAACTCCATCGATTCCACCAAATATCCTTTGTACCGCTTCATCTTGGTCGAAGATGGAGGAATATCAGGTTGGTTCAGATCCGTGGTTGGTGATGCTGTGCAGCGAATAATAGCTTGGAACAATAATTGTGAGCAGCTATTTTATGATTGTTTGACAAGCGTTCTTTCTGAAAAAAAATGAAGAGCCCATTATGTGCTTGATCCGGGACACACAATAGTACAACTTGCAATATCTTGCAAATAAGCTTGGAGTTCCGACTCTGGTACTTAGGACAGGTAGTGCAGCCACTCTAAATTGGTACATGACATTTCCTCAGTTGGTCCAGAAAGGCTTTATACCAGTGCAAGGTTAGTATATATTTCCTGCTCAATAACAACATGCCACTATAGACTCCAACATGTTTATTATTGTAATTAATTGGCCTTGTTCAATTCATATTTGAACAGAATCACAGTTGAACATGCCAGTAATTGAACTTGCCCCTCTCCGAATTATCCTTTCAATTTAGTTTAATTTAATTTTAATTTATTTAACTAATCCAATTTTATGTAAATTTACTCCAACTATCTCAAGCATAAAAATATTTTATCCGAAATATTTGTTTTCTTGTTTTAATTAAATATCCAACAGACAGATGCTATTTAGTCGTCTAAGAATTGATTATTTTCGTCAGAAAGAAACGTGGCTGCATGTTGCACCAATCAATGGGCCCGGATTCCCTAAAGTAGCTCAATCTTTAGATTTTAGATCGTGACCATCTGATTTAAATTCGTCGTTCAAGATTATTTCGCAATTCAAATTCATTTTTCAGATAGATTTTTGCTGATTTAAATCAGACAATTCCGATTTAATTCAAAGGTTGAATTAATCCACTGGATCTGAATGCCCAGTAAATCGGTGTCAGTTACCTAACAAGTTAAAAAGATTACGGGATCTATTGTTAAATTTGTCTTTTTTTTTTCTATTGACTTTGACTATTCTAATAATGGAGTCTGGCGGCTTATTATCTCCATTCTATTATTAAGCATGTTGGATGTTTGATTCGTTAACAGTTATGATTGAAAAATGAAATTTCGGATTCAATTTCACCTCTTCAATCACATAATATGTCTTATTTTGATTAAATGCATATGTTTTATGTATAGAAGTCTAAATTTAGTTAAAAAAATACTCGCCACACGTACTGCTACATGATATGTTACAATTAAAATTGAGCAGACTCCACTTTTCGTTTTCTTATATTTTTTTTGTTTTCTTACTTCTTTTTTGTTTCTATACAGATTACATTGGAAATTGATTTGTTCTTTATTTTTTTATTTCTCTTTCTTTGTTTCTATACATATTTGTTGGAAGTGTATTTGAGAAACTCAAAATTTATTAGCATTTGTAATATTTGTTAATTTGAGGGACTAAACCGAAAATTGAATAGTTGTTAGATATTTGCCAATTGGACAAACCTCTTGATTGTATATAAGTTCCTATTCCGATTTTCTCTGTTCAAATATTTTAATCTTTGATTCATTAAGATATTAATGATCTTTTAATTACCGAATATTTTGGATACGTTTTCTTTCCTTTACTGAATTCAATTAATTGTTTTCTTTCCTTTACTAAATTAAATTAATTGTTTACTATATAAATTCATCTCTCTTTCATTCCCAGGATAGAGAATATAGCATAAATAAAAACTGATTTTGTTCCATCTTTCCATCCAAAAAGAGAATATAAAATATATAATTATTTTCTTCTCTCGTTCAACCATTTTACATTTATCTCAATTTATAAAATTCTGATTTATGCTAGATATTACAGAGTTATCATTAGTTGTTACTTAAGGAGCAACAACACTGGGTTATCCTGGTTGCATTTCCATCTTGCATGATGAGACGGAATACGCTTATGGACAATGTTTTGCACAATCTAAATAAATCCATTTCAATTTGATTAATTCTAATTAATTTATAACTATCCAAATATTTTGAAATTTATCTGAACAATATTGCTATGAAAAACATAAAATATATTTTCAATTTTGATACCACGTTCAAATTAGCTAAAAAAAAATAAAACAAATAATAGGCTACATTTACAAAAAAGATGTTCGTATTAGTTAAACAAGCTAATGTCAACAGAAAAGTCTCTCTATATTCTATTCCATCTTATAATATATTCTCATTGCAACGCACATGTATGATACTAGTTTAATATTAAGCACGTTTCCGCAATCTTTCTATGTATATCTTTTAAGATTAATTGTTTAGCAATATAATAAGAGTAAAGATATTATCCTCCTACTTCTAGTTCCATAACAGTCTCCTGCTCCAACTCAGTTATCTAACAAACTTTATCCATATCTAAAAAAAAATAAGAACACGTCTCTCCCACCTCATCACTTCTGACAATCGATACCTCACTGCTGATCTCCTCTCTGATCTTGAAGTTCTTTCATCGCCGACCACAGGAGAGCGTAGTGCACCGTTGAGATCCGGTGAGGAGAGCGTGGTGCACTGTCGAGAACCGGCGAGGAGATCCGGTGTGTTCCGGCACAATCTTACCTCGTCTCCGATGAGATCCGGCGGGGAGAGCTAGCGTGATGCACTGTCGGAGGGGGTCCATGCTATCCCAACGAAGGTTGTTAGAGTGCAACATATGAATACTTCAGTAATTAGATATACATACTTCATGTTGTTAGATATGGATAATTCATATTTACATTAATTAGTTATAAATACTTCATTAGTTAGATATGAACACAATATACTTACCATAAAAAACAAAAAAACTTTTTAAGTGAATTGAAAATATGTCTTAGAATGGGTGTTCCAGAGGAGGTGTCTGATTTTGAATTGTATAAATTACTTCGTACATGTGAATACTTCATTAGTTAGATATAAATATTTCATTTTCTCAACATATGTTATCAGTAATAAAGATTATATGAATACTTCATTAATTAGATATGAATATTTCATTACTTAGATATGAATAATTAATAATTAATGGTTTCCAATTTTGGCAAATGTCGCTTTCAGATAGTTGCGATTCCCAATCCAGACTGTCAGACATCATCAGTGGTCCCTCTGGTCATTACTGATCCCCAAGATTAATGATCCCCTCCAGTTTGTGTTTACATGTGACGAATATTATAGATAATAAGTATGAATACTATAAATTCATAGGTATGAATACTATACTTTTTGACGATGAATAAAATCACATTAATCCTGCTCATTGGCGGTAGTACTTGGCACGTGCGCGTCAGTTAGTGGTTCCCCCGTTGTACTTTTTTTTTGTCTTTTAGCACGGAGTACAGATAGAAAACTGAATGGGGAGTACTGTTAGTCGTTTCTATATAATAAATATAGATAGAAGAGTAACATATAAGAAAAGTGCAATTAAAGAACGTTATTTGAAAAAGTGATGAAAAAAATGGTTATTTGAAATATCGTTTTTCTCTTCTCTAATATTCAATATTCTTTGAATATTAAGAAAGTGCCTGTTTAATAGTATTTTTATAACACAAATTGTGTTTAGTAATAAATTTTGCGAAAAATAATATCACTATTATCAGAATAGTGCAAAAATTCAAAATTACAAGCAATATATTGGTAATCACCATTAAAAGTTTGAAACCCATAGGACCCAAAGTGAATTTATGAGTGTCTTATATATAATTTTTCTTTTTCATTTGTGTTCTTATGTATAGTTAGATAAGCAGTATATTATATTTATAGCAGATTATTTCTGTGTTCTCAGAGAAAATACATTTATAATATTAATTTGTTAATTAATTATGACAAGTTTATTTAATAGTCACTGTTACAGTGTTATTGTTATCAAGTTGAATGCTCCTACAGCTCGTTTTCTCATTTATTTTTTTGTGTATGCAACAAGTCAAATTGCAGAGCAGAGCAAGATATATATGTGCGTACTTATTATCTCTTTGGCTATAATTGCAACCTTCGTTCTCAGTCCAAGCTCCAAACTTCCAGGGATCAATCAGCAATTCAAATAGCATTACATATAGTCATGGGAAAAAGAGTGATATTGTTTCCACTGCCTTTTCAAGGCCACATTAATCCCATGTTAGAAGTCGCTGCACTCCTCCATTCTCGCGGCTTCTCTATCACCGTCTTTCACACCAGCTACAACTCCATCGATTCCACCAAATATCCTTTGTACCGCTTCATCTTGGTCGAAGATGGAGGAATATCAGGTTGGTTCAGATCTGTGGTTGGTGATGCTGTGCAGCGAATAATAGCTTGGAACAATAATTGTGAGCAGCTATTTTATGATTGTTTGACAAGCGTTCTTTCTGAAAAAAATGAAGAGCCCATTGCGTGCTTGATCCGGGACACACACTGGTACAACTTGCAATATCTTGCAAATAAGCTTGGAATTCCGACTCTGGTACTGAGGACAGGTAGTGCAGCCACTCTAAATTGGTACATGACATTTCCTCAGTTAATCCAGAAAGGCTTCATACCAGTGCAAGGTTAGCATCTATTTCCTGCTCAACAATAACAGCACCGTAGACTCCAACATGTTTATTATTGTAATTAATTGTTCTAGTCCAATTCATATTTGAACAGAGTCACAGTTGAACATGCCAATAATTGAACTTGCTCCTCTCCGAATGAGGGACTTGCCATGTCTTCCTGATTGCACCCACGAAGTGTTACGTGACTTATTCACACACGCTATCGATGCTATAAGAGCATCCTCGGGGGTCATTGTAAACACTTTTGATGCCATTGACAGTACAGAGGTAGAGAACTTCCAAAAAGAAATACCAGTTCCTGTGTTTTGTATCGGTCCTCTCCACAAGTTCACTCCGCCGGCCAGAAGCAGTTTGCTAGATCCAGATCGTAGTTGCCTAGACTGGTTGGACATGCAATCTGCTGGCTCTGTGCTTTATGTGAGTTTTGGTAGCCTTGCTTGCATGAACTTCGAGGAGCTCATTGAGACTGCCTGGGGTTTGGCTAACAGTGACCAACCATTTATTTGGGTGGTACGACCGGGTTCAGTCCTCGGAAAGGACAAGGTTGATTTGCCTGATGGGTTCATTGAGGCGACAAGTGGCCATGGAAAGATAGTTAGTTGGGCTCCACAACAGGAGGTATTGGCACATGCCGCAATTGGTGCATTCTGGACACATAATGGCTGGAATTCGACCATTGAGGCTATTTGTGAGGGGGTCCCCATGATCTGTCGGCCCCAGTTTGCCGATCAGATGGGGAATGCTCGATATGTCACGCATGCTTGGAAGGTTGGCATCGAGTTAGAGGGGAAACTAGAGAGAGGGAATATTGAAATGGCGATCAAAAGGTTGATGAGGGAGGATGTAGGTGCTGAAATTAGGCAAAGAATGAGAGCTATGAAACATGAAGCATCTCTTAGCATTAAGAGTGACGGGTCTTCTTCTATCAATATTGACAAGCTTATCAGTTTCATATCGTCCTTTAAGATACTTTAATGCTTCTCATGAAAATGTTTTTACTTTGATTATTACCAAGCTTACATTGTATATTTTTCCAGCTTTCTACGAAACTTGTTCTTATTAATTTCCACCAGCAGTACTACACAGAAGCTAGCTTTGGGAGCTAAACTCATTCAATAAGCTTTGATGCAAGCAAAATTTATTTTAAATGGTGATTTCATACATAATCTTTTCATGTTTAGATATTGATTTTAACGAAATGTTAATTAGTTAATAACCCCGACAAATAAGCTTCCCAGCTCTTACTGAAGCGATTTAAAGGTTTAACCTGAACCCGTCCCTTTTTGGATAAATTCGTTTTGAGAGGCCCAACGTACCGACGTTTTATGACCTTTATTAAAGCTTAGGCCCAGCGCTCACAGTTTTCCTAAGTTCATAGATTGGTTTAATTGTGAATTCCAATCAAATGGTTAAGTTAAATGTCTGTGAGCCTGTGACTTCCATTTGAAATAAGTCTTCGGGTTTTATTCTATATCGACAGTGAAATTACAAATCTTCTTGAAGTCTTCATCATTATTAGCATTTAGCAGCCCCACGTGTATAATTCCGATTGGAACCTCCGACATTTTCTACCGATTTTCT